>JBAFWW010018691.1:0-18372 GCA_036873685.1 Agapornis canus
TGGGATGGCTGCTGTGGGGGGCCTGTGTGGTGAGGGGTGTTTGAGGGGGTGGGCGGCACACAGAGGAGGGGGATGAAGCCTTTATCTGGGGGGTGGCCGTGGGGAGAACCAAGGTTGGGGTCCTTGGGCTGAGGGGTGGATGTGAGGGGGGACGGGCCCTGGGAGGCCCGGGGTGCTTGGATGAGGGGCCTGCGGTGTGGGGAAGGTGATGGCAGAGGAGGGTGTCTGAGTGGGTTGTGTGCAGGGGTGTGAAGGGAGGGCTGGTGTATGGGCAGAGAGCAGGGCCGCGTGAGGTGTGCGGCAGGGCTGGGCTTTGTTAGGGTGGAGGGAGGGTTTCCTCCGAGGGGCACCCCGACGCTTGTGGTCTCTGTGAGGGGGTTGTCTGTGAACGTGGATGTGTGGGGGGGAATGGAGACGGGAGGGGAGTCTCAGAAATTAATGTGGGGAGTGTTTTGGGGTCATGTCTGAGAGAAACAAAATTTTGAGGTGTGAGAGGAATATCAACAGAGGATAAAGGTGCTTGGGGCAGGAGGGGGGAAATGAAGGTGATGAAAATGACTTGGAAGGTTTTATGGGGTGAAAGCTGAAATGTGGATAGTGTCAAGGATTAAGTAGAATACATGCATGGGTGCCTATTTTAGAACTAGAAGCTGTCTTGCTCGTGTGTGCTCATTGCCCGGATTACTGGCAGGGTCAGGAAAGAGCTGGTTTGCATCTTTTTCACTGTTAGAAAAATAAATTAAACTCTCCTGCAATAGTAGCTACATCAGAGCTTTGTGTACATCAAAGCTGTGGTAGATAGGAAGCCTTGGAACCCATCTAGCAAAGTATTATTTACTTGGAATTTGCTTGCTGGTGATTGACATTGTTTCTAAACAAGCACCAATTCTCCACTTCCCTAATGATTGGTGAGTTTTGAATGTTGGAGCTCAATTAGTGAGATAAAGTCAAGTCCCCTGTTGTAGATTTTACCTGAAGTGTTAACTGTTCTATGGGAGGAGTAGGGAGGGACAGAAGAAAGTGTTTTGAAGACTTTTCCAAACAGTTCTTTGAAGAGACACTGATGATATTTGGCCCCAAGCCTCCATGGGAAATGTGTGCCCAGCAGCAGATTCCCATTGATTTAATTGTGCCTGCTCAAAGCTTAATTCTGAGTAAGAGAAACTGTAACTGCTCTTTATCACTACGAATTAGAATTGAAATTTCCTATTTATCACCAGCATTGTTGCTTGCTGTCCTCTTTGCCCCTTTGTGGTGCCCAAAATTTGTTGGAAGCATTCTCTGTTGCAGTCAGCAGCTTTACCTGATTTGCAGCTCTTGCCACCTAATGTTTTCCTTTTGAGCTCTTCTTTGTTGTTGTTGTTGCGTAAAAATTTGGTTGCTATTACGAAACAGTTTTTTGTGCTTGAGGTATTGCTCAATTTTCACTCTGGGCTTTACTTCATTAGGCACATCACATGTTACTTAGAAGCATATGTTCCACTTGATATGTTTTCACAATGATATGTGAGCTCCTTCATAGCCAAGTGATTTGATATGGCAGTTGTGTTGTATTTGTAAAGAAAAACATGTAAGCATCCATACAAACTGATGTGAACTTAAGTTTGTTGCCTAACATATTTACTGTTTGTTCGTGAGTCCATGCTATTAACCATCACTTGTGTAAGCTAGAAGCCAGTTCCTGTTTTGGTGTGGAGTTAAGCTTGTGCATATAGACTTGTGTAATGGTGGTGTAGGTTGGAGGCTTATGTTATTCTTCTACATTCTTTGGTTTTCCTGTTTTATAAGTCAGTAAGCTTTGTGATTCTTGACTTAATTTCCCAGTGATATGGAATAAGTATGAATTATTTGTTTTTTTTCTCTTAATAGATATAATTTAATGGTAACCAGTGCATACATTTGGAAAACAAAATAATTATATCTTTACTCTTGAAAGTGTTAGACTTGCTGTTGGTGAATAGTGACAATGAGGAAGCATGGAATATTCATTTGAACTAATTCTTGCTCCTGCATGGTTTTTCTTTGGAGGGGGAGGGTTGGGGTATTGTATTTCTTGTTTGTTAGTTAAACAGTTTCAATTTTTGCTTTGTAGAACCAAGTAAGTTTTCACAAACACTGAACGGAATTCCTTCTTCAAACCCAGTCAGCAGTGGAATGGACCCCTTCCATGCTTGTAGTATTCTTCAACAGCTGAAAACCATGTATGATGAAGGACAACTGACAGATATTGTAGTGGAGGTGGATCATGGGAAAACATTCTCCTGTCATAGGAATGTTCTTGCTGCAATCAGTCCTTACTTCAGGTACAGTAGTCCATTGTTCTAGTGATCAAATGCAGAATTATAATTGAAGTTCATTATTAAAATTAAAAATCACACCTATGCTACTATTCCATGGAACTTGGTAATATAGTGAACCTAGTTAAGGAAATGTTCTCTTATTGTTCTCTTTAGGCCGGTGAATTAGCAGTGTCTGTTTATAAAATGAGAGTTTCACTGGAGAAAATGTTACATGATTTAACAAAAACCAAATAAACAAAATTGCATCCAATTTTGAAGGTATCTTGGATACAAGAGCAGCATATTTAAACTCCTTGTTTCCTTTTAAAGTTGTATATTCTAGTATGCTAGAATGTGCATGTGAAATAACGTGTTGACAGGGAAGACCTGTGTATGTCAAGAGCTTTGCTTGTAAATAGAGTGAATTTTAATATGGGGTTAATGAGATGATTAAGCAAAAAATTAGAGTTTGCCACTTTTGTTTCAAGTAAGTCTAGAACTGATCTTAAATTTAGGTATCCAAACAGGACAGTATAACATCAGTGATAAGTGTATTTGTGCTGATACAAGGGCAAACTGATTGGGATTAGCTGTACAATATAACTTCATTTCTCATACATGTATGTAGAAGGTGATTACAAATAAACTGCTGAATGTTTCTCTTTTGTAGATCTATGTTCACTAGCGGCCTTACAGAGAGTACCCAGAAAGAAGTTCGTATAGTTGGTGTTGAAGCAGAGTCAATGCATTTAGTATTGAACTATGCATATACCTCCAGAGTAATGCTGACAGAGGCCAACGTTCAAGCTTTGTTCACTGCAGCTAGTATCTTCCAGATCCCTTCCATACAAGACCAGTGTGCTAAGTATATGATCAGTCATTTGGACCCACAGAACTCCATTGGGGTGTTTATCTTTGCTGATCACTATGGTCATCAGGAGCTCAAAGACAGATCACAAGACTACATTCGTAAAAAGTTTCTGAGTGTCACCAAAGAGCAAGAGTTTCTTCACTTGAGAAAAGACCAACTGATAAGTATACTCGACAGTGATGACTTAAATGTAGACAAAGAAGAACATGTTTATGACAGCATTATAAGGTGGTTTGAGCATGAACAAAATAAGAGAGAAGTGCACCTTCCCGAAATATTTGCCAAATGCATCCGTATGCCTCTGTTGGAAGAGACATTTTTAGAGAAAATCCCTCCCGTGTTTGCACAGGCTATGGCCAAAAGCTGTGTACAAAAGGGACAACATAGTGCCAATGGCTATACACAACGGCTTGGAATGACCGCTTCTGAAATGATCATATGCTTTGATGCTGCCCACAAACACTCAGGAAAGAAGCAAACAGTGCCTTGTTTAGATTCGGTCACAGGGAGAGTGTTTAAACTATGCAAGCCACCAAATGACTTGAGGGAGGTTGGAATTCTTGTATCTCCTGATAATGATATTTATATTGCGGGTGGTTACAGACCGAGCAGCAGTGAGGTCTCCATTGACCACAGAGCAGAGAGTGATTTTTGGATGTATGATCACTCTGGCAATAGGTGGATTCCGAAAGCTCCTTTGTTGCGAGCCAGAATAGGCTGCAAACTGGTTCATTGCTGTGGTAAACTGTATGCAATAGGTGGTCGTGTTTATGAAGGAGATGGACGTAACTCACTCAAGTCTGTGGAGTGTTACGACAGCCGAGAGAACTGTTGGACAGCTGTCTGTCCAATGCCGGTAGCAATGGAGTTTCATAGTGCTGTGGAATATAAGGATAACATCTATGTTTTACAGGGTAAGGTGGTTTGACTACATGGTGTTTTGGTGGAAGTGGGGATTATTCAATCTGACTATGCTCCCTTAAGCACCTTGGAAAACCTACATTTCCTGGACATTTAGAGTACACCTGGAACAACAAGGTGGAATGAAAGCTAGGGAAAGCAGTGGGTGAGGAAAAGTGAGGTTGCTGCTTGAGTTCTCATGCCCTGGGAACGTGTCACTGAGTATTGCATAAATGGCAATTTTGGTGGTGCTAAGTCAACAGTACAGTATTAAATTTTACTGTCAAAATTCTCTATTAAATCTTCATCTGGTTGAAATGCACTAATGTTGAAGAAAAGATATTGTCCTCTGAAAAAACAGGTTTCATTTTATTTAGCTAAACCCATGAAAATTCCTGTGTCTGTATTCTTGGTGACCACTGAAAGCCTTCATTTCATCCCCTACCCTGCTATTTGAAGTCAGCCTGGAAGCTAAGAAAGATGATTGATCTCTTTCTAATTAGCTCTGTTTCTTTGGTCAGTAATTATATAGTGCCTTTTACATCCTTTCTTCAAGTAAATAATCAGACTTATTGGTGTATTAGATATTATTAAATTAATAAACAGGATCATTATCAGAATGGATCAAATAATTTATTCTTCATTCTTCTATAAAATACCTATTTGTATTCTGAGCCATATAGCAGTCTGCACATAAAAGTGCAGAGGCTGGTCTATGGGGCTGTAGTAAGAGTCCCAAGAAGTGGAGTGAAAGAAGAGAGGGTGTCTTGATTATGTTTTGCTAAAGGCCACCTCTGAAAACACCTGCAGAAGTTGGAGTCTTAGATTCACATCAGCACCCTCTTTGGGTTGCTCTCCATACAAAGCTGGACCAGAAGAAAGAAATAGGATAGAGAATACCATCAGGTCATTGTTATGTACTGGAAGAACTCAAGTGGATTTCTTGACTTTGCTTCCCTGCTACTTGGTAAGGTTGGGCTTCCACATGACTGCAGAGACTTGTAGTTTCTGTATCGGGTTTGACTCTTGTTGGTTGTGGCTTTAAATAATTGTGTTACACTAGCAAGTTGTCTTAGTCTGTTCTGTTGGGTCAGACATTTGCTTTAGATGGTTAAAAGAACACAGAAGAATATTTAATGTAATACTTTAATACTTAACATAGTGACAGGACAAGAGGTAATGGCTTTAAAATGAAAGAGTAGATTTAGATGAGAGAAAAGGAAGAACTGCTTTTCAGTGAGGATGGTGAGGCACTGGTACAGGTTGCCCAGAGAAGCTGTGGCTGCCCCATCCCTGGCAGTGTCCAAGGCCAAGTTGGATGGGGCTTGGAGCAACCTGCTCTAGTGGAAAGGGTCCTGCCTGTGGCAGGGGGTTGGAACAGGATGAATTTTGAAGTCCCTTCCAACCCAAACCTGTCTATGATTGAACTTGTTAGAGTTTGTTAGAACTGCTAAAAAAATAAACAATTTTATAACCTGCATAATTTGTTTAACTGCACTAATTCTGTGCTTCAGTGGTTTAAATGACAGCTCAGTGCTTGCAAGGTATTTCACTGTGCAACCAGCAGATTACAATGATTTATGTTATGGGAAATAGGCCACTCTTATGTTTGGGTGTGATAGATAAAACCTTGATTGAGTTGCAATGAAGTAGGATAAAAAAGTTAACTTTCAATAACCTTTCTAGAGAAAGGTAGTAAGTTTGAAATAGTCAATAAGGATTGAATGTTAAAATGCCAATGGAACACTAGCATTAGTCATAGGAGATTACACTTTGGAATAAAAATTAATATTCAAAAAAAGTATTATATGTAAGGCTTGGCTTTTAAGCTGTCCCCCTATCCATTTTATTGTATCACTGCTGTATTCTTTGTTATCCTTGAGGTGCTTGGTTACACAGCAGCTTGATTAAGATCCTTAAAAAAACCATGTGAAATTATATATTATTTGAATTATGCTGGTATTTGGCAAATGTTAGGCCTAAGGCTAAGCTTTACAAAAGACAGTAATCTTTATTTTCATCAAGTTTGCAGAGCATAAGCTTTCAGTCAGCTAACTTCCATTATCTGCAGCCTGTAGATGCTTCTCTGTGCAGTGAACAGAAGAGATGGTTTGTAATTGCATCACAAAACTAATGATGAATCACTAGCTTCATGCAAATACTCACCTGGCCTCCTTCTTAAGCAAATCAAATCAAATGTGTAACCCAGCTTCCTGATACAAATGGTTTCAAAGTCTGTGTGTGGTGCAAGACACAGTTGTTTGCTCAGGTTTAATGACTTCCTGGCACTGAATTCAGGGACTCCATGGTCTGTAGATGACCTATTGTGAAGATGTTAAAGAACAAAGCAAATACTCCAGACATTTCAAGACTAGAATCTTATAAGAATTTGTCCCAAATTAGTAAGCATGATTTAGTAGTAGTGAAGGATATCTAGTAAATATGTGAAACATTGTATTTCTGATACATTTCACATTTCCTCTTCTTCAGCTGGAATAGAAACTCAAAGTAGTTTTTAGTCATGTGTTTGTAATCTGGACGAAAGCAAGCCATGGTGCTAGGGTTTCTGTTGTGGGATCAGGGCACTTAAAAATCGGTAAGCTGTTTGTGTCTGTGGAAACATGTATCTGAAGGGTTAGTAGCTGCAGAATTACTGCTCTGGGAATGAAGCATAAGTTATGTTTTATTTTTCCTCTCTTTTTTCAGGGGAATTTTTTCTCTGCTATGATCCTCAAAAGGATTACTGGGGCTTTTTGACCCCCATGACTGTGCCTAGACTCCAAGGCTTGGCAACTGTGTACAATGACTCCATCTACTACATAGCTGGAACCTGTGGAAACCATCAACGTATGTTTACCGTAGAGGCCTATGACATTGAACAAAATAAGTGGACTCGAAAAAAAGACTTCCCTTGTGATCAGTCCATTAACCCATACATAAAACTCGTACTCCTCAAAAACAAACTTCATCTGTTTGTCAGAGCTACTCAAGTCACTGTTGAAGAACATGTTTTCAGAACCAGCAGGAAGAATTCGCTCTACCAGTATGATGAGGTTACTGACCAATGGCAAAAGGTCTATGAGACTCCAGACAGGCTCTGGGATTTGGGCCGGCATTTTGAATGTGTTGTTGCTAAATTGTATCCGCAGTGTCTTCAGAAAGTTATTTAAATCTTGTTTGTTTTCAGTCACAGGCCTTAGTGATTTCAGTGGTGATCTGATGCTAGAGAAAACATGTCTTAAAAGAAAACAAAGAAATCCTGTCAGTATTTATTGTAAGCTGAAACAGACTGTTTTTTGTCTATGGGGACGGGTGCTCTTTAAAGGTTGCAGTCTGGGGAGGGAATACTGGTTCAGTTTCATACTTACTGATGCTTGCCTGGGAAATGAGAAGGAGGTTACAAAGTGCAATTATCAGCATTTATTTTTTTTTTCTGGTAAACACTTAATCATGTCATACTAGAGGGGTGGTTTTGTGGTAAGAGCAAATTAAGTGGACGAGCCAGGATAACTATGCACTACAGTGAAAGAAAATCTAGCATTACTAGCTGAGGATGTCCAAGATGTTTTGAAGTGACTTTTCTTCTTTTTTGTCCTCTTTTTTTTTTTCTTTTTTTTTTATTTTAAATACGGGTAAATTTTGAGGCAATATCACTAAGTTGGTTTTCTTTGGTTGTTTTTTATTCTAGATTGAAAGTACATAGAGGAATGATAGATCCTGATTCATAATGATCTCTCTTTGTACTGTTTTTGAAGTCTGAGAAGATGTTTTGTGATGTTTGTGCACTACAATTTAGGAGGAAAACTTAAGTCCTCAAGTCAGAATTGGAGCACAGAGTACCTTTGCCCCAGACAGATCCCGTTCACATTACTGTACCACTTCTTGTCTGTGGATTTCTGAGCTTAACAATGGGGGAAGGAATCCCAACACCTATTTTCTGCCACACAGAAGTAGTGTTATAAAACCATATATTTTTTTTTAACACTGCTTAACACCTTTTTTCCATCCCATAAAGGGCTTTAACCCAAAAGTTGATGGTGCTAGTACGTTTTTAATACTTGTTTGTCTGAAATGGGACAGCTTTATGCTACTGTTTAAGACAGCCTGTTAGTTTCCATGAAATGTGTCTGTCGTGAGGCCCTGTCCTGTCATCAGGTTGTCTTTTTTAACATAACATTTTTACTGCAGTGGTATTCTTGCACAGAATGGTGACAGGATATGGCCTTCATAATAGTGATTATTTTTCTTTTCCTTTTGTGTGGAGTGTTCGCTTTGTCTCCACTGAAGTACAGCGCTATGTGCAGAGTTGGCATGTGCTCCAGTAGTTTGGAAAAGTGTGGCTTAACTTTACAAGTTGTTGTTCTTTTCTCTGTGCAGTCAAGCCCTCAAATAATTCCTCTTTCATTCTGATCTATAATGTGAAAATTTGCACTACTGAGCTGTCTTTGTTATCTGGTGTATTAAAGGAAAATTGACAATAAGTGTCTGTGGCTTAAATGCTCTGAGGTGCAAATATGTAATAGGTATCCAGTGTATTGCAACACTTTTCTCTATGTATTTAACATTTAGTTTATTTTTGAGTAGTAAATGAGTTCAAAGTTCAGCCTCTGCTTCAGTACTGAAAACTGGATTTAAAAGGGAAGAGATGAATCCTCAAACTTGTATGGGCTGTAACTCACCGGCTTTACTTTGTTACAGCTCTAATTTTTGCAGAGCTGTGAGTATGTTATCTTACTCTTCCCTGTTTTCTCCAATTGACCTAAGGAAATCAGTTAACTTGAAATAGCAGTGGCCATCACTGGCTGTAAGTGCTTACCACTATCTGGCTTCACAGCTGATATTTCAGTAAGCCAAATATTTAGCTTGTTGTTTATCCCCCCCTGGCATGGCTGAGGATTTTGATACTGTTTGTTTACAACGTGGCGTTACTGTTCCCAAATGGGATCTTTCTCATCCACAACAATACATGCCTGGTTCTATTTCTTAATTCTTGCACAAAGTGTTTAAAAGGCAAAAACAAACACAAAAACTGTGAAATGGAAAGGAGAAAAAAAGAAAAAAGCCTCTTTGCATTACATACCTCATCTTCCAGAGACTCACCGAGCCGCTGCTTTTGAACGTGAGCGCCTGAGTTGACACTTCTTGCTAAGACTGCATTTTCCAACGATGTTGAGGTGTGTTGTTTTTTTGTTTAGTTTTCCTCTGGATACTGTTTTCTGTGTATCCATAGCCAAGAAGAAGAGTGTTGGTGTTTTTTTTAAAGGGCAACTGATTTCGTTTTTACAATTACCCTTAGTCCTTGGCTAGCTCTTTGCTCTGTTGTAGGCCTCTAGCTGCAAGCTTTCTGAAGCACCCTCCCTAACAGTGTTGCATTTGTGTGTAAAACCATTTCTTTGCGATGTGTTATGTACCTTTTTTCCCTCTTTTTTTTTTGGTTGGTTTTGTTTTTTTGTTGTTTTGGGTTTTCTTAAGCTTGGTTGAATATTTACAAGACTTCTTGCTGCTTTTTGACAATCTATATTTATTTAGTAGAACAAATTTCAATATATTACTTGAAACTATGAAATAGAATTGAGTTAGCAGTTGACTGGTCATGTGATGTATAGAAGTACAATATGCTGTGGTTAATTCTACAGTAGGTTTGTTCATTTTGTTTTATCTGCACTAAAGTACAAAGATCTCCATTCTGTTTAACCATTCAAATTGAGGGTGTGATCCAAGTCTGTTATGTGTTTAAAAGTTAAATCCTGGAACTTGCTGTGGGAGTAGAATATACTAAACTTTTTGCATGAGGAGTTTGTTGAGACAGTAATGTAGCTGTGACATTTTGCCAATTCTTAAATGCTTCTACGTCTTGCTGAAAGTCAGATTCCTGCTAAAGTTTTGCTTTAGAGTCAGGCTTAAGTAAACTTGCACAGCACAAGAGAAAAAAGTAATTGCACCAAAGGTACTGATAATATTTAAACAGTAATCTGTACATTTTCTCCCACTTGGTATTTTTTCTGCGTTCATTTCTTGCCCTTTATTAAATGAATTTCTAGCATTGTGAGGACTTTGTGAGTGTAAATCTCTTTTTCCAGACTTCTTAGTTACTTTAGAAGGCAACATTTTGTAATTTCCACTTGATTCCATCAGTAAAATTTAGACTAACTAAAAGCAGTTCTGGTGCACCAACCATGCAGTGTGTGTATGTTCTACAAGAAATCGAAGAGCTCCCTGTTCGTAAGGCTGTTTAGAAATGGCATCCAACATTCAGTGCTCAGGTATGTTAGTAAGAAGTACTGTAGTCCTATGAGGGCAAATGTGTGGATTTTTAAACATTTTGCCATAATTGCACAATTTTGCATTTTTACTTAATGTCATGTTATGTTTCTTAAAATAAACCTATTGTTGAAATACAATTGAGTTCAACTGGCTTTGTGATAAATTTCATGCATGCTTTTTAGTGAACTTTTGTAAGTTAACCAAGTGATACATGGTTTTGATGCTTGTTCAGTTGTTTCTCTACTTGTGTGTAATGTATCTATGTAATTTTTCCTTTATTTGGGTGGAAAGTGCTTTGTTCTGCTTTGCTGTGTCCTTGTTGCTCTTCAGGTCTAACTTCTCATTTGCTTACATGCAGGTGACATCATCTTTCTCTTTCCCTTTCTTCTTGCCTTTGCCGGGAGCTGTCATCACAGCAGGAATGTCAAGTAGGGCTTTCCAGTCTGATACTACTGCACATTGGAAAACCCTGAATGCTTCATACTGAGTTTCCCAACATCCTTAATAAGGGTGTTCCTTCCCAGGTGGCAAAAGGGAGGTGGAGAGTACAGTGATGCTGGTTGCAAAGGAGTCTACTGCAGAGCTGAGAACAAGCCTTTTTTCCACTAGCTGTTTAAACAAAACTCCAGTCCTATACGTGGCTTCTGATGTAGCGACAGTGCTTAGCACATCTGCTTGTAAATTAATACTTTTCATTTAAGAATCTTTGTTCTCTTTCAGGGACTGTCTAATGATGCTCAGTCGTTGCAGGCTAGGGAAACATGAAGTTCTCTTGTTTGGGAAGGTACCCGTTTTATTGAGTTCTTGCAGGTGTTATTTCCACCCTCCCACCCACTCAGCCCCTCACTCCCAGCCTGTATACTTGTCTGGTTGTGATTTAAAGGCTCTTCACCTGGTAGTCTGGTCACAACAGAAGAAATTCAGCATCCAGGCTAGTGGTGGTGGTGTGTCTTCAGATGAGCTCTGCACACATGGCAGGTGAGTCAGGCTGGCTTGGCTGCTTGAGTTACACGGGAGACTGCTCGTGAGCTATGCATTGTGGTACCCATATGTCTGGAGACTTATGCGTGATGATCCTAGCCTTGGGTGAGTTTGTGCTAGGAGTTCCATGCTCCTGGTCACCATTTCAGAATGGTCCACTCTCTCCAATTGGACCGAAGAGCAGCACCCATGGGCCCTGGCCTCTGTGTAGTCACTGGTTTATTTTATGTGATTGCAGCATTGTTCTTCATAGTTGAGCTACTTTCTTTCAATGTATAACAGCATGTACTGGACAGTCTTGATATCTTTTCTGTTTGCAGCCTTCTGTTGCTGGGAAGATTTCTCTGGAGTAATCAGCCAGTAGAGCAAAGGCAGCACTTGCCTTCCTACCTTCCTGTCCAGATCTGCAAGTGCTCTGTCACAAACCAGGGATGTGTCCTCTTGAAGACCTAGCGGAAAAAATGATGGAAGTCAGCACAGAGGAGGTAGGCTTGAACTTTCTAAGGCATATCTGAAAGGCACTCTTGGTTTGTAATGGCCATGGAGAGGCACCAGAGTCAAAACTGGGACAGGAGCAGTTCAACCATGTTCTTTGATTCTTTAGTTTTTCTTCTGCTCTCATGGCAAAAAACCCAGTGAATTGGCCCTCGGTGTTCCAAATTCCCTAGTAGCTCTTATGAAATCCTTCTAACACTTGTCATGCAATGAATGAGAACTTTGCATGGTCAAGTTGACCTACTCAGGTATATTGAAGGTCATGGCTAACTAAGGGAGCAGTTTTGCAAATTATTATACCCTCCTCAAAGAGGATTTCCCTTCTTTGGATACTACAGTAAATTCTGATCTATTTTTTTGATGAGAGAAATAGATGGACACTTGGGGAGAGTGTTTCTGTCCTGGGAGGGGGTGGAACAGTTTTCTGGCCATTTTGATTTTCCCTGTCAGGCATACTTAGGGAAGCAAGACATGTTATTTTGGAAGCATTTGCTGGAGGAATGGATCACACATGTACACCCCAAGACAAAGTAGCATTACTTACATGAAATAATCTACTAGGTTTGCTCCACTTTCATGAATTTGTGCCCTGGTTTTTCACAGCCCCAAAGCTATGAAGAAGTACACTCCCATATACTGTGTGCAGGGGATATCTCACAGCTGGGCACTTGTGCTGTCAGTAGGTGGAGAAACCACCACCCAGGCGTTGCTATCTGCTTATCTCTGTGCAACATGTACTCCCTTCTCTGCCTCAAAGTTTGAACCTCACCCATTCCTTAACATCTAGTTAAGGTCCTGTGTGCCTCACTGCTGATTTCCGTACCTTACACAAATGATAATACAAATATCCACTGTCAGGGGCAGGTATTTATTAACTTTGGCTTTGTGTGATTGAGCTACAGTTTAACAAGTTATTTCAGGAGTAACAAAACCAACTGATTTCTAATGTGTCTCTCTGTAGCAGGTTTTCTGAACCATAACAAAGGTTGTGTTTGTCAGCTTCCCCTTGCAGGAAGTTGCACAGAGTGCCCAGAAAAGCTGTAGCTGCCCTGTCCCTGGCAGTGTTCAAGGTCAGGTTGGACGGGGCTTGAAGCAACCTGGTTTAGTGGAAGGTGTCCCTGCCCATGGCAGGGGGGTTGGAACTGGATGAGCGTTAAGGTCCCTTCCAACCGAAACTAGTCTATAATCTCCTTCTGTTCTAGCCAACTAACTGCATACAAAACCTATACAGACTACACATCTTTAAAAGCTTTAGCCCTCCATAAAATGTAATTTAAACCAGACAGCATCTCAGAAGTTGAGGTGTATGTGGTGGCAGATAGTGAGAGTACTTGAGCACATAAAAAAAAGCCCCAAAACAAAACTAAATACTGTTTCCTCAACAAAAAACAGGCTAAAAATCCCCCCTTGAAGAGTTGTCTGGGTTTGACCCTTTTTGAAGGACGAGGCAGTTTCTAACATGTAAGGTTTTGAGTAAAGAAGACACAAATCTGCATGAAGAGGAACAAAAGGGAAATAGGTAAAGCATTGTGTCCTACTCTTTATAGTACCTGAGTGATGGTGATACCTTCTTGGTGGGGAAGGACCATTGCTGCATGCAGTTCTATAGAGGTGAGTCTCAGGTTCTCCTAGCCCTGCTGCTTTGTGCTGTGGCCCCACAGCCACAACAAGTTAACAGGGCAGGAGGCTGTGCCCTTACAGTCTCAGTTACCATCTTTAAAGTGTGAAGCCTGACCTCTTAAAAGACAGTATGTGCTCATTTAGATCTTCAAGTGTCACTGAGTACTAGCAATGATAACATCCCTGTAAAATATCAACCAAAATAGTACAAAGAAGTCCACTTTAAGGAATGCTCTCTGTGTTCTCATGTATCCTTAGGACCTGCACATGACCTCTTTCCTGAAGCTGTTAGTACTGCAGAAAGCTGGCAAGGTCCAATGAGAATGGAAGATGTGTGAACTGTATACTCAGTTTGTGCCAACTTTTGATTCTTTTTTTAATGATAGCTTTTGATTATTTGTAAACTCAATTCTAAATTTCATGAGATTTATTGTTTTTATTGCAGTCAAGCTGCAGGAAAGTACTTGCAGTTATATTTTGAATTGCTTTATACCCTTCTAGTTTGATTCTGTTCATGTTCCTTCAGTAACAGATTTCTTCAAACATTCTGGAGAGTTCAGGGGCAGGACTATTTAGTGAATATCAAATTAACCTTCTTTCACAGCCAGTAAGTGAAGTGCTTAAATTGTGCTTACTTTGAAACTTGCATTTTGTTTTCTCTTAAAAGAAATAAGAGATGTACCACATTTTACATCAAAGATAGTATATGGAGAGCAAGTGTCAAAGAGCCATCTGATTAGTCCTTCACATTTAAATTTTTTCTTAGGTCAATGGAATAGTAAAAGAGTTTCTGCTACTTTTTTCTATCTCAACCACTGATGGAGGTGATTTTTCCAAGGTATTCCAAAGTGATTTTGAAAAGCAGTCTCACTCGTTTGAATTGCTGTTACATCTGAAATGCATACAAATGGTGACAGCCCAATAACCATCAGTAGAAAGCTTTTATAATTAAGGCAATTGCTCTTAACACAGAAGTGGAAGGAGGGACAGCGTAATTTAACAAAGGCAAATTCATGTTTTGATTTGGTAAAATACCAAAATGTCTGAAATATCTCAGAGCCCAGGGAGCTATCAAGTGTCTGCAAGCAAAGGGGAAAGCACAGTTTTAGAAGAAAAGACCAGCAGTGTAGAAACTACTGAATTCTAAAAGGAATTTCACCTTTTGCTAAGCCATTGAGTTTTCACAATAACAATGCTCTTAAAGGCTGTAGTGTTGAAAGAAATGATTCTTGTGAACCCTCAGTCTGGTGTGATTTCAATAGGCAGCTTCTGATGACCTCCAGTGGGACAGCACTGAGGACCACAGGCATCTCGAACACTTTGCAATGAATTCCCATAGCACCTATAACTGATGCATTCCTTTCAGAAGACAGAACACACTGGATATACTTGTTACATTTCTGGCTGTAAAATGCTTTTAGAAAGAATAACTTGTAGAAGCCATGACCAGTGATGTAAAGAGGGTTGGACCATAAGATCAGTTCAGATCTAGGTATGTTCAGTTGGTATTGTCTCCCTTACAGTGGATATCTGGGGAGACAAGACAAGAATGGAGCTGGCTATCAATATTCCCTAGCCTCCAGCAATTTGCAACTGCAATGCATCTTTGTATTTAATAGCCCTCAGTGGATTTCTCCCAAGAATTTTTTTTTACTGTCTTTTGACGCTTGGAGACTTTTTCAGCATGTTGGTAGTATTGGCTGGTAGAAAATCCTTTTAAATTTGGTGAGTGCATTGTGTGTCCTGTGTGAAATGAATGTCAAGCTGGCTGCAGTAGTGCTGGTAGCAGCCTTTCTTCTTAATGCAAACTGCGAGCTAGTGCATGGTTTTAAGCACTTGCTGTGTCCTTGCAAGGAAGGTATTTCTGTTGGGGCAATACAAAACAGCATGGGTGACTGCACGTGGCCCCAAGGAAATGTAGGTTATGGTAAATGCTGATTTGCAAAGTTAGCTTGGATATATTATTTTTCTCTGTGTTTATTCATCTTTCTGTTGAGTTTTCTACTAGATTGGATGAGAACATTACCCTGACCTGCCTACAGTCAGCTTGATTCCTTCATTTTCTTATGCTTAAGTAGTGCATTGCAATGTCTGCATTATAAACACACCAGGGGAATGTTTTAAATTCCTCAAGTGGGGATTTGCAACTTAAGTCTTGTGGAAACATTCCTACTGAAATTGGGTTATATTAAGCCTCTACAAAGTGTGGACTCACACTGTGGACGTTGCTCGCATGTCCAAGTCATCCACTTGGTTACTGGCAAGAAATTCAGGAGCTTTGCATATCTTCCTCCCCTCACTTCTGGGTGAAATTTACCCCTTGATAAATGTTGCTGTGGTCTCTGAATCCTTTGTTTGTTCTTGAGCAATCAAAATAAGTCTGATGCAGGATTTTAGGTGACTTGGATGTCGTGAAAGAGAATTTCAGGCAGAAGGTTAAAATTCCTACAGCAGGATGGGCAAAGATAGGGGATCTCTGTATGTAAATGCCCCTAGAGGAGAGAATGGGAGCAGAACCTGCAGAAATGTGGTGTGAGGAAAGAATAAGTTAATATGTACAAGGAAGAGAGGGAGGAAGGAAAAAGGATATCTGGCAAGTCATTTATAAATATCAATATTGATGTGAGAGAGGCCAGCATTCCAAGCACTGCAAATGGGGAGCTGGCACTCATGTTGTCTCTGGTGGGCAAATGGCCATCCCTTTTTCTGGAATGCTAGTTAATGTGGGATGTAGTTACCTTTGGATACAACTTGAGGGGTTGGGTGAGAAAGGGTGTTGCGAGTTACAGCAAGGTCTTGCATCTGAGGATACAGCCTCTGATCTCAACCTTTGATCTCTACTGCGTCTGGAGTGGGGGAAGAGTTCAGCAGATGATTTTAAAAGCTGAGCAGGTCACTGCCAGGGGAGCCAGAAACTGGAGAGCCACAGGGAGGAGAGTCCCAGTGGTACCCACCTCTGCTGAAGAGAGAGCGTCCCACTCAACAGCGGTCAGTGAGTTTGTAAGTATGTATGTATCTGTGGTGTGCGGTGGCTTGCTTGGATTGGGGAAAGCTGCATTAGACTTGGGTTTGATTTGTTATGGTGCTGTTATTTAACAACAAAAAATCACACCCAACCAAATAAAATAAATGTAGAAAGTAATTGCATAGTCTAAGAATAGTCCCCTGTTGATTTAATTACAGGATGGAGGACTGCGATTGTACATGTTTGTTCCAAAAGGAAAAATGTTCAATGAATTAAGGACATGGATTGAGATGTAAAGGCCTTGATTGTACAAGACGCCTGGAATTTCTTTCTTTTGAAGCTGTCGATAGTAGCCTTATCTAGTTTCCTAAACAGGAGGAATAAATAGTGGATAATGAGTATCCAGATGTGATCAATGAATAAGTAGGTCTAAAAAAGTAAGAGGAATAAAGCAGGAAGCCTATAGGGAATGGTAGGTGGAGAAATGGGAATTCCAGACTTATAACTTCATAAAAAAGGAAACATTAGTAAAAGGAAAGAGCCTACCAGTGAATTTGAGTTGGGCCATGTCTATACGAAGGCAATTTTCTCTCTATTTTCCTCTGCTTCAGTAAAAGGTGAATTAAGAGGTGGAGGTTTCAGTGCTTTCTGGGTAAAGGAAAGAGAAGCTATCAAGGATGAGGTGAGATGAGGTCATTTCAAAGAGCTGACAAATGAAATTACATGCACAATGCAACTAGACAACAGCAAATGAACTGTAATGCCTCAATTCATTTAAGTAAGACCTAGAAAATTATAGGGCTGTAATTTTATTTCAATGGTGTAGCAGGGCCTGAACAATATTGAGGGGAAGAAAACCACAAATGTGGTAAGGGGGGCACTGCAGTAAGAAAACGGGGGCTTCCAGGAGGAAATGAAGCTGTTTAGAGAACAGCTATTAAAAAGGAAAATCAAAATGCAGAAGTTTTCCTTGAAGTTGATACTGGAGAAAAAGCTGCTGTGATGCCAAATGGAAATTAAGAACAAGCCTGTAGAAGATGAAGGCTGGTGCTGAGAAACTTTAAGGTAACAAGGACATGGCTGAGAGTGTGGTAACTGAAGGGGGTGATGTCCCATGAGAGGATGGTCCTTAGTGCTGCTGTCCCCACAGACCATGGGGGTGCCACAGGGGAAGTGGGGGAGAGTATCAGTGTATCCCGTTGCTGTTCATTGCTCAGGCTGTTAAACTGTTAAAATAGCCCCTAAAGTTCAGTTCCTCCAGGCCAGCCTCTGGAAGACTTGTTTTACAGTCAGGGAAGTAAAAGTCGGTTTATATGGTTTTTATTTCCTAGTGTACACTGTGTTTTCATGTATCTTCAGTTCCTCTCTTTGGTTTTCTGTATTACGTAAGAAATTGCCTTGATAAAGAAAAGCTGGACAAGGAAACCGATACCATAATCTGATTTTATGCTAATGTCTTCTTAATAAATCTCCCATTAAACAGAAAATGAGATTCAGCGAACAAATATATTCATCGTGTGAGACTTTTAAAGGTGGTGCACAATTAGTCAAGGTTTTACAAGAGGAATGAATTGGTGGTAATAAAAAAATGACCTTTCTTGTTAATCCCTGAAAATATATTGGAGGTTCAGGCTCAACCTTTTTAAAGGGCTGCCAAAAGAGATGTGAATTTTTGCATATTCTAAACTTTGGTAGACTGTGAATACCAATGCTAAATAAGGCAATATGTCCTCACAATGCTCACCCCTTAATCAGTTTTACTTTGCCTGATTTCAAAAGCACTAGGATATGTCAATGTTTTTTTGCGAGCTTGGTATTACCTAATATTTGAGTAGCTTAAATTGGATAGAATAAGCATAGATGAAAGAAACAGTGCAATGAAATGCAAATATGATAAGTAATAAACGCTCTTAAACATCTTGTCAATGGGCAGTCATTCCAACATAGAATAGTTAGGGTTGGAAAGGACCTTAAGATCATTCAGTTCCAACCCCCCT
>JBAFWW010018692.1:2364-24116 GCA_036873685.1 Agapornis canus
ACTTGCTGAGGGCGCACTCAATCCCACTGTCCATGTCAGTGACAAAGATGTTAAACAAGACAGGTCCCAACACTGATCCCTGAGGGACACCACTCGTCACTGGTCTACAGCCAGACACTGAGCCATTGACCACAACTCTTTGCATGCCCCCATCCAGCCAGTTCTTTATCCGCCGAAGGCCCCACATATCAAATTGATGTCTCTCCAATTTAGAGACAAAGATGTCGTGTGGGACAGTGTTGAACACTTAAAGGAGGAAATACTTCTTCAAGAAGGAAATCCTAAAGACACAGGAGCAGCCAACCCTAAAGATGAGGTTTGGCTGGAACCCAGGAAAAAAAAGAGAAGGAAGTGAGGAATTTCCTACTCCTTCTCCCAAAGGCCACAATTAGCAAGACACTGGCTAACAACAGCCAAGTATTTGGTGTGAAACACTGGAGAAATGCAAAGATTGATATATACATCAAGTCAGAAGAAACAGACCTGCAAAGAAATTCTCCATGGATGGGAATTCTGCTACATATTTGTCCCTCTGTTCCCTATGGGAATAGTTTTAATTGTAATGTCTAACAAGAATTTCCTTCATTTCAGCTTGCCTGTTGAGTCTTGTTCTTTGATTGTGTTCCTACAGCTCCAACTGAAGCTTCTGTTTTGTCTGAGAGAAGAGAGTTCAACCACCATTAAACTTTGCTATCCTATCACAGAGTCAGAGAATAGCTTTTAGCCTATTTTATTTACTGCTGTAAATTCACTCCTGGAATTCTGTTCCTTTACCATGCAGTCCTTTTGCAGCCTTAGGCAAATCAATAAATCTTCTTTGTTCCTATCTATAAAGTCAGTGTTATGGTACCAGCACTTTTGTAAAATCTCAGGTATAGGATGCTTGGGGAAGTGATTTTTCCTTTGCAAGAGCGGATTTTCCAGGGGGTATAAAAGGTGACAGCTAAGCCTGAGATTATCATGACCCCAGGCCAATGTGTATTTCATGTCATGCAGAATTCATGACACTGTGCTGCCATCTTTGTGTTCAGGAGAGCTTTGTTAATCTCTTCTATTTGTACAGATTCTATACAGGGGTCCCACCTCAGGCAGACCCTCAGATAAGGCTTTAAGAAGAATCAGAATAGACATTATTGATGGGAGGTTCCTTGGGGGATATCTTCCTCCTGAGTGTATGCCAGCATATGGAAACTGTGTGGGCTTTGCTCATTCCTTTCTTCAAAACTGCACTAAAATGGATCATTTGCTTTAGCACCTCCTACCCTCTGGCAAGAGCTGTACATCCTTAGGATAAACTTTTCTGCCTGCTCAGATGGTTTGTGAATAGTGTAGAAGAAATCAAGGGCTTGGTTTTTATCTCAGGAAACCGGGCACATGCTGAGATTGCAAACTCTCCCTTGTACTGTCTGAATTAGGAATGAGCTAAAGGTAGTAAATCCTGATGCTGGTTTGAAGCATGTGAGCATTAGAGAGAACTGAGACATGAGTCTTTATTTTGGGATCCTTCCTTGAGTACAAATAGATGCTTCAGGCCCATTTGCTTATGGCCTCTGTTTATATACTTAATCTTTGCACTGCTGTAAACTTACTTGCTTAAACTTGCTAAACTACGCTGCACTTATATATGTGCACTGCTGTAAACTTACTTTATCAGTCATTTTTTTTTGCAGTGGGTGGGAAGAACTATAGCAACGAATGGGATGCTGAGAAACTTTCTTCTCACCATATTTCCCATTACAGAGCATATACAGCTTGAGGTCTCTTTCTGTTTGGTGCACACCATGGTATTTCCTGCAGCAACAGATAATTTTGTACATCTTCTTCTCATGGTATGACTTGCATGATTTCTTTTGTGCAGTCACATGAAAGCAGTCTAGTTTCCCTTCATCCATAAGTGTTAATGCTCCCTTCTCTGCCAAAGAATAGCCTAAGATTAAACAGAAAGATGATAGATTTTATTCCAGCCTATGGAATATGAAATTTTGACTAATGAAAATAGAGATCTTTTTTTGCCTTTCTTGTACTTTTAAATAAATAAGAATGGGCAAAGCAATATAATCCCAATTCTTAGATAATAAACCCATTAAAAACATTAAAACCATTGTAAAATCTTTTCTGAAGCTCAAAGTTTTTTTCCATGAAGAGAGACATATTTTAGCTAATAGCAGTAGCCTGAATAAAACTAGTGTCTTATTTCCTATCTCATGTCATGTAAATATTTACCTATTCCTGTAATCATGAGAAATAATAAAGGATAAAGTTTAGATTAGTAATTAATTGCTGGGAATTATTGAGCGTTCTTTATGTAACCACAAATATGTGCAGATTTATCATACAGAATCAGTAGAAGAACTGAGAGACTTTAACGGCTAAAAGGTAATTCCAGACACCTGTGTCTTCCAGAATACCATGGTGATTGTCCCATGCATGTACCTTTTAATCAAATTGCTTTTGCTAACTTTCTTAAACTTAGGAAACCTTTCTTTTCCCTACAATGAGCTCCTAAAGGCTAAGATTTAGAGATGCTTTCTCATCCTACCATCTACTGTTTGTTATTTCAGTATTCAGCTGCACAACTGAGTTCCCAAAGCAGCATGAATATTCACTTTTTCCAAAACCAAGGAAATTTTGTTCATATTGCAGATTACAGAAAGTTGAGGAAAGCCATAACAAAACAATTACTTCTTTAGGCCCTTCTGTTTATGAGTTCATCAGAATAAGTTCAGGATTTTCAGGCATTACCTAAGTTTTGAAGGTTCCTAAATTTTAAGGCAATGAGATTCCTCCCTCAAAATCTGAAGAAGTGTCACCAGCTCTCCACAAATGAAAAAGGACTTAATAGCTAGATGTCATATTGGTTAGACCAATGTATTTTTTAATCCAGGCCAAAGTGGTTATGTCTTTGAAGGATGAGATTCGTTTCATTTTTCTGGAAGTTTCTAGGATTTTCTATTCAAATCCAAGCACTGAGATTCCCCTCTGTGGTCAGTGGTAAGGGGCATCTCCAGATGAAGGCTGTTAAAACTTCAGTAATGTCTGAAACTTAGATAAATGAAAGTGTATTTTCATTACATTCAGGTCTAAATGCTATGAAAACAACCCTGTCTATATATCACAATTAGTCAATTTTGTTCAGTCCTGGGCAGATTTGGAAGTAGCTCATTGCATTCCCAATCTAAAGTTGCTTTCAAAGTAACAGGAAAGATGTTTGCAGCCAGCATTTTTTAAAGAAAACTTATTCTGCCACTCAGCAATAAAATATATATTCTTCAAATGATGTGACCAGTAACCGGCAGCGTTATGCAGCAAGCAGGGTCTTATAGAACACTAAAAAATAGAAACTGCAAAGCCAGCTGATAAAAGTTCTCTCTTGGAAACACAAAACTAGAATTGGTCATTTCTCCAAATGGGCTGTTCTGCTTGTAAACCTACATTTTTCAGCTTACAGGCATTCTTTTTCAACTTTACTGTTCCAGATGATTGAAAATGAAATATTCAGCAGACTTCCAATAAAATCTCGTAATGCATATTTCAGAAATGTTACAACTCCACTTTTTGATGGATGAAAAAAATCACCTGATTTGAAGGCTACAGTTTGTATATTCTTAGTTGGTGGAGTTTTGGTCTCTTTTCTATGTCGCTGACAATTATATCATCACCATCTGGTGATCAAACTACAAGCACAGAACAGGAGGATGCCACTGCCTATTATTAAGTTTATCTGATATTTCACATTACAAGGCGCCCCTGCCTATTATTAGGTTTCCCTGGCATTTCACATTACAAGACTGTCTGTTTATTACTTCTAACATCAAACAGTAATCATTTAAGACTGAAGAGGTTTTTGTTCTCATTTTACCCATGCCATGTATCTGCCTCTTGTTTTGCTGCATGGGCTTTCTTTACTGAAACAGTTTTAAACATACATCTGATTCAGTTGCTTTTGACAAAAAGGCTCAGGTGAAACAGTTTTACTCTTTCACAGTGTTAAATATAATTCTGCATCATGGGTACCCCTGAAAGTCATCTAGCATCAAATATTTTAGGAAAGGAGAAGTCACCCTGTAGAGATGTCTGCCATCTTTGAACCTATATGACAGCCTAGATGGCTACAGATTTAGTAGCCTCATTGTATGTATGTATGTATGGAAAGACTTCAGACCTGAAAATCATGCACTTTGTGTCATTGAGAGAGATATGTGTGAAAGATATCCCTGCCCATGGTAGAGGGGTTGGACTAGATGATCCTTCAAGGTCTTTTCTGTCTCAAGTCATTCCATGATTTTATGATCTTTAGTCCTAAATAGGCCAGAAATACGTTAGAAAAAAATAGCATCTAATTTTATAAGTAAGGTCCACCTTGTAATGCAAAACTATGAGGATGCCAATCTCAGTTTGCTGAAGCAAAACTCTTTCCTACATTTCAAAGTATCTGTGTGGGATATTTTACAGTCTGGACTTTTTTAAATCTGCTTTTCTGTGGGTATGTTAAGCTTGTGTATGAATAATATATCTGCATTAATGGGATTTCATAAATACGAATGCATTTTGTACTGCAGTGGAAAATATTTCACTCAGGGATTTAACACTTCACATGCTACAGAAAACATAGCAGCCAAAGCATTTATGGGTGAAAAAGAAAAGAGGCAAGCCCAAGCTTTCACAGTACAAGGCATCTTAATAAAGGTAGAAATTAAAAGGGTATTTTGTCTTAATGGGTTTTTAGCATAGTTACCTGGGATATTTTATCATCCATAGGAACTACTTTGCAGCCATACTTTCACCTCCTGTTTAATTCTGTATTCCAGTCTAATGTGGTCGATACTGTGCTGTGCTGGTCATGTCTTTTTGTCCACCTTTTGGGCTTTCTCTGATCTTTGGCAACATTATCTCAATGCTTTCCCAGTTGTCTTAGAACAGGACTGTAGGTTGTGTAGGTTTTGGTTTACTTTTAGTTCTTTCCTTTCTTGTGCCTCCAATGACAAAATTTCCAGCCCTTTCCTACAACTCTTCTTTTGGCAGTGAATTGCCTTGCAAGTAGCATGTATTACTAGCATATGTCACCTTGATGTATGATATTTGCCAGGAGGTATGTAACTCATCCTATACACAAATAAAGATACACAATTCATTGTAGCTGTTTCTTGGATCAGTTTAATGCATCCAGTAGCTTGAATCATGTGCTCAGAGTGGATCCATCAGGATGAACAGCAAAAAATGCATAATCAATATAGACTGGAAATTTAAATCTTACAGTAGTTATCTCATTCAGCACTGTGCATCATGGCAGTGCACTTGCCAGGAGTGCTGGCGATTCAGTTCAGAAACTCACTTTGTGGAGTTCTGACTCAGAACAATTTATCATCTACTATTTCAGCTCAGACTGTACTAGAACCTGAATTCCATTCATTCAGGTCTGAAATGAGTACCCTAAGTATGTAGTCTCTTAGCAACCTCTACAAATTGTTCAGCCTGGAGAAGAGAAGGCTCCAGTGAGAGCAGCTCCCTGTGTCTAAAGGCGCTGACAAGAAGTCTGGAGGGGAACTTTTTACAAGGCTCTTTAGGGACAGGACAAGGGGAATGGCTTGAACCTGCCCAAAGGGAGACTGAGCTGAGCTCTTAAGCAGAAGCTCTTCCCTGTGAGGGTGCTGAGGCGCTGGCACAGGGTGCCCAGAGAAGCTGTGGCTGCCCCATCCCTGGCAGTGTTCAAGGCCAGGTTGGACAGGGTTTGGAGCAAGCTGCTCTAATGGAAGGTGTCCCTGTCCACAGCAGGGGGCTGGAACTGGGTGAGCTTTAAGGTCCCTTCCAACACAAACCATTCCATGATTCTATGATTCTTTCAAATTAGTTCATTCTTTGAGGCAGCTCCATGAATGTGTATCAGGTTTCATGGCTTATGCAATGTAAGAAGCCTATTCATAGTATAGAGACAGATATGTTTAGGTCATCATTTTGCACCACAGTTGATATCCTAGTGACATGAAAGCACCACTGGCAGCTGGCAACATCTTTATGCTGTGTGAGCATTATCCTAACCACTCTCTAGGGATTTTTCTGGCTCTAGAACAACCTGGTTGATGCAAGGAAATTTCTACTAAGGCAACTTTTTATGTCTGAGTCATGCAATCCCTCTCTGGGAGCCTCCTAATTCACCTTAATTGTGCAAAGGAACCTGTGTTCTCATGTTGTTAAAAGTTAGTTACTGCAGGGGTAGCTTCTAGAGTCATTGGCTCCAAATGGCAATTTATTCTGTATATTTTTTTTAACAATAAAAGGATGTGAGGAACTGTGTTTCCTTATTTTCATTTACCATAAAAAAGATATACAAAATAAGAGCTCTGACTGGTCACTGAACTCTTAAATGGCTCAAATAAGCTGGTGAATCCCACTGCTAGACTCCCACATCCATTCCTTGATAGTTTTCTAGATGGTTTATGGCAAGCAAATCACACAAGAACAGAGAGAACTGACATCATCAGGAGTATAATGTCTGGTTCATGTGTTAATCACACCTTATCAGATCAACAACTTGCTTTCAAACTCTTTACATAGGGCCTGGATTTTGTTTGTGCTTGGTGATTTTGACTTCTCTATGCTCCATAAAAAGAAACTAGTTGGAGTGCATTTCTTTTACTACATCTTTCCATCAGGATATTTAAATGTATGATAATTTCACTTTAGTCAGGTTTGTCCGTGTTTGAATACATGAGATTCTTGCTATGCTATACTGTCTGGATAATACTAAGCTCATGTCAGACTTAGAGAATCTAGATAATTAAATCATTCATGTAACTAAAACAGCCCAAACAACCACAACAACAACACCACCAGAGCATCACAAAAACATCAAATCAATCCCACACCACCAACCAAATAAATTTCTTCAAGCTTTCCAAACCCTTGCATTCAAACAAAAACGAATTTAGGATATTAGTCATAAACAGTTTGAAGTCACCTTAACACATCCAAGGAGAAAGTGGAAGTTATTCTCCAAGTCCCAACACATTCTTCCCAAGGAAAATAGTGTTTAAGTTTTATTGAGAAACAGCTTTCAAATGTATGAAGCACTTCTCATATTCTTTGCATAATCAGGGCCCTTAAAAATTTAATCAAACCACCACCTGTCTCAAAAATTCATCATAAAAGTATTTAAACTTTAAAACACACTTATCTATCGAAAGCACTTGAGAAACTCCAAATCCGTAATAAGAAATTGTTTAAAAAGTGCAGAGTATGGTTATGGTCTCATTAAGACACTTATTCAACAAATGAATGAATAAACAATACCTACCAAGTCTTCTTCATTTTAGAAAACAAAAACCAGTATTAGTATGTTTATGAATATATATATATATATATTGATCTCAGACATCTTTTGAGGCTGTATGTCCCACTCTATATTCAAGTATTCTGTTGCAACAAAGCTACATTTCTTAAAAGGTTTAAATTGTCTTTAGCTCTAATCCCTGCAGCCATGTATCAGTCCTGGCTCTACAGTCTCAGTGCTTTTCAACTAAAACCAAATTTTCTGCTGGGGTTTAGTTGTCAATAAAACCATACTCAATAGTGAGTCCTGCTTAAAAGGCTCAAATACATCAGCTGGCGGTTTCTGAAGATGACAGCCAATTTCACCCCTGTTTTAACCATTCGAGGTAACCACTAAGACACAAATGAACCATACAGAGCTGTAATCCCATTTGATGGGAGGATTGTCAAAGAAAGAATGAGTAACAGTCGCAGCTGGTGAGAGCACGCAGCTCTTTTCACTCCCTGGATTTAACCAGCTTACACCACTGACAGTCCCAACAGTTTGATGTGGCTTCGTGTTGCTGTGAAAACCTGTTGAAATAGAGGGTTGACTTCACTGAGGCCAGAAAAGCAGATTTCTCTCACTGTTTTCAGGATCCAATCCAATAGACAGATACTGAAGGAATATTCTAGGGAACACATTTAAATGCCCAGCCTAAATTGTGCTTATTATTTCTTTTCTGTATCCAAAAAAGCCTGGATGTTCTCTTTGTCACTGAAAGACAATAGGAGGATACAGGGGTTATAGTTTTGCATAATTTTTTAACTAAATGCTGCTTTGAGAAGCTATTCTTTCCTTTTCATCTGACAAGGATATGGTACGTGATACTCAGCATTTGTTTCTTTTTTTGTGGCAGACTTTAAGTGAACATGATTGATTGTGTTACATGTAACACAGAATTCATTGATCTAAACTGTCAGAGCCATAGAAATAAACATACTTATAGGGGTATAATAAAAAATTATATCCTATGGCCTGCATAATATATATTAGCTGCCAAGTAAATTATAACTAACATGAAAACACTTCTTGGGAAACTGGAAACCTGCCATTCAGTATAAAACTGAGGGTATATGCATTTAATGGGCATCAAAAAGAAAATATAACCCCCCCAAATATTTAATGTAAATATTTCTTTAATCTTATTTTCTGTTTTTTATTGATAGGAATTGAGAGGCAAATCTTCTGCTGCATGAATAAGTGAAAGAAATGAACTGTAGAGAGCTACTAAATAACCTGGAGGTACCTTATGGAAAAATCTGAATACTGAGCACAGGGATATTGCCTCTGTCAACAGCAGGAAGCCACTTTAGTTTCTAACATACTGCAAAAGTGCTCTAATTTCCACAGTACGCAGGCTGCTGTGTTAACCTAGCAGTGCTGTTAGAGAGCAAGAGAAAATACACTAGTGTGTCATAAGGTATAGTGCATTTGAATAGGGTGAAATTTTATGTATGTAAATACTAGTACGAATGTTTCAAAAACATACCTGAAACACAAAATGCCATTTTTATAAGCATACATTTTACTGGGTTTTAAAGTTCAAACCCAATAAATATGCATTTTATCTGATGTACAGTGTTAATCAAAATATCATTTTATTAACAGTCACAATTAATAAGGCAGCACATAAAAAAGTTGCAGAATATTACACACCTATATTGCACCTTGTCATCAAGTATCATGGTAGATGGATATAATGTGTACCATGGTGCTGGCTACAGGCTTTGCCTGACTTAAACTCTCCTGAAGTGCTGCACAGATTTGAGTGAGACTTCTGCACATAAAAAGCAGTATAAATCTTATTAACATTGACAATCATAATAATACTTCTATTATACTTCACACAAGTGGTATCTTTCATATAGGTCACTTGAAGCTTGAACACACAGAGGAGTCCATTATAAATTAGGATGTTTAGTCTACTTCTGTGTTTCTATAGTCCTGCTGTGGTGGCATACAAAGGATTTGCTTTTAATTATCCAACTGCTTACTAAAGACTGCCTAATTCTGCAAAGAGCGGGGCTTAATGGCTGCGTTAAGAACAAGCTGACTAAGCTTCCCAGTCCCTCTTGGAGTGAACACTGAGTTATATTTGGGCATAGGCACAGCAGCTCATATTAATGCTGAAGCTCTGCTGTAATATGACCCTCTGAGAGAGCTGGATGAGAGTTGGTAATGGCACAAGGTTTCACATATGGTAGTCCCCAGCTGTTAACTCATCTTCTCTGTTTTACACAAAATTGTATTTTCAGTGACTTCTGAATCAAACCCAGACTCTACACTTCTGATACAGTACCAGTAGCAGCACTGTGCAGACTATTTTGTTTAGGAAGATGGACTCCTGGAGTTTCTGACTGCCATGCTCACTTCAGATTTAATGTTAGAAATCCTGGCTGTCAGCAACATCTCATTTTCTCTTCTTGAAATTATTAGAATTTAGCAGAATACATTTGTGAATCCATCAGAACTCAACAAAGAGACATCAAACTCTTAGCAGAAGTATCCTTCCATGGCCAAAAGAGGCATATTTGCTGCAGACTTATGTAAAACAATGGAACCGAAATCCTTAATTCCCTTCACTCCACCTTGAAGTAAATCTTCAGATCTTTGAAAAAGAGGGAGAAAAGTCTATGAATTTATCAGAATCTTCTAAAACAGAACTAATCCAATTATCTATTACTTTATTTCCACAACATTTAGTTAAACTAATTTACTTTTTGCCTAATTTAAGGGTTCAAAACTTAGATGAAAGTCAACGGGAATTAATCTCAGTCTATAAATGATTCTGTGTGAATATATAAGCAGTAATTTAAGTACTTTTATTAATATTCATAAGAACTGAATGTAAAACAAATGTACAGTAACTATAGAAAACAGAGCCTAAGCTGAAGAATCTTAACACTTCACATCTAAACTAGATCCTTATTACTGACAGCTGACCTTTCTACAAAGAGAAAGGGATGAAAGAAGAGATTACTGTATTTCTAATTCACAGGACAGTGTCTTAGGAGGAAGATTTGGTTCTAGTGAGTTACAAACGTTATCACCCTTGTCATCTGAATTTTCTTTCTAGAATTAAACATTGTCAGCTCCAATTAAAGCTTGATTCTCACAATTACTCAGTTTGCTCACTGCTGAGCACCACATTGGCTGAGCAGTTTTCTATTTGACTTCACAGCCTGGAATTAGTCTCTCAGGGCCCCCTTTGGGAGTACAGAGTTAGTCACCCCAGGCAAGGAACTCTTGTTAAATAATAATAATACAGTTAGTTAAGCAGTGAACTCTATGGAGTAGTCAGGAAGAAAATGCAAAGAAAGAGGCGACCTCAGCAGCTAGGACACTTGTTCTTGTTCTTTTTCATAATTCTCTGATTTTTTTTCTCAAGGCAGGTACTTTGAGATTTCATTTTTCTTTCTGACTATGAGAGAACCCACTAAAAAATAGTGTTCTTGCTACATGCCCTTGAGATGTAGGAGACATCAGTCAAGTCACGCAGCTTGTGCGGAAAGAACTTCTCCCTGCATACCAAGGCCTGTTTTAATCAAGGTAGATATTTTAGCAAGAGATAAATTGAAAACTTTTCCATTGGGAGTAATGGATTAAATATTCATTTGGACAAAGATAGCCGAATTCTACTGAGCTATTTAAGAAGCCAGGTACCTCAGCTGAGTATCAAATAAGGCAGCTGACCTGGAGAAGCAGCTGTCTCCTATCTGCAAGGGCACCTTTTTTTAACCATGACACTATAATATCTGCAAGTCACTGCTTTTTAAACACAGCCTGATTACTGAGAAAAGAGGTGGTTTCTCTGGCAACAGCATTTTTTTAGCATAAAGTAAATATAGTACTTATGGAAAGTATCCTATGTGCTGGAGACGTAAGAGTGAACCACCTTTCTTTTGGCAGAGGATGAACCTGGAGGATCAAACTACCCCTCCTGCAATGCCACTGTAGTATGGGTAGTTGGGTGCCATGGTGACTCTAATTTGTCCTAAACACTTCTCAGCTATTGAGTGTCATGTTTGAACACAGTCACTACTCTGCCAAAGTTGGAACTGTTAAAAAGGAAAAGAGAAAAAACCCCAAACAACCCTAGTGAACAACTTTCCACCAGGTTAGGAAATCAGACACATCATTTACAAAAGGAGAAAATCATCCATTTTAAAATGGCTCACCTGACCAAAGTCTTATTTTCACATCAATAGCTCTGGTGCTGCACAAGGGGAGCAGGGAAAACAAACATTCACACTTAAAGCCAAGGTTCAGCAACAAGTTTTGCCATGCATTTCACAAACTGATGGATATTTCTTTTAAAGTGAGGAGAATAGAATTACAATTTTGATTTGTATAGAAAGCAGAAACCTCTTCAGGACATACAATGCACACATACAGAAACTACTAATGACTGTAGGTTAAAGAACACACACTGAATGGAAGAATTGGGATGAATTTGGCTCATTGAGCATGTGCATTCTCTCATTTTTTTTCCTATCTGCACTAGATCTGCTTTCTGTTGCACTATAGTGTCCTAGAGTGCAAAATACATTAATGTTGTAGTCTGATTATGAAGTATTTAAGATATATGAAAGGTGGTGTGCACAGTCACTGACCTAGCTCTGAATGGCAATGCGTCTTCCTAAGCACTGGGAACAACTCAGCTCATAGTTGGTATAATTAGAAAATGACATTTTCTCTTTATGATACCTTAAACAGAAATTACTGATTCAGACAAAAACCTGACCAAACTCCTGGAGGATGATTCTGAGCCTTTGGAAGGAAGCATTGGTTGGAGAGAGAAAAGAATATTAAGGATCCTGTAAGATGCACTCTGATAGCAATGCTGCCTGAGAAGTGACCCAGAATCTAGCAAGGTTTTCCAAATCCCTTCAATCCTGGCAGACCCTGACATGTGCTGGTCCTATGGAACTCCTAAAGGTCACGTATTCTAACTCAGTAAATTATACAAGCACTCGATCCTGGCACAGCTGCTTTTCAAAGGGAGGCCGTTGTGAGTGCCAAAGGTGTAGCTAATATTAATTAATCCTTTGCTTCCTGGGAGCTCACCTAGGCCAGGAGGAAAGATCTCTGGGGATGGGAACATGCTACACCATTATTTCCTGGAGCAAGGGGAATCTCTCATGGCCTTGTATGACCTTAGGTTTCAACAGTGCAGGGCTGCAGATTCCAGTTTAATATGGAGACTTCAACCGAAGCTCACTGCAATCTTCTCTGACTTCAGGCATTAACTCGAGAGAAAAATACAGGCAAAATTCAGGCTAATCAAAGCTGGCAGATGCAGAGAGATTTCTTGGAATAGGGAAGAATAAAAGAACCACCTCCGTGTTGTGCATTTTGTCTGCGCCAGATCTGAAGCAAACCAAACTGGCAGCACCTGATGCTGCTGTGGAGGAAATGGGAGTAACCAGAAAAGGGGCTGCAGTTGGGTGGCTGTTGACCTTACACTTGGATTACAGAAATATGTTGCTTTTCTTCAGTTAAAACCACACATGAGAAAAGGATAAATAAGTGATCTCAAAAAAGCCCTGGTATTACGGGATGTAGGAAGAAGGATGGACTGCAAAAACCTTTTTCTAAAAAGAAAAAGTGATGTACAAGTTGGTAAGATAGTACATTGATTTTAGAAGTTACTATTTTGTTTTGTAGTTTCCCTTTTCTGCTTCTTTATTACAAGCAGAATGCTAAAGTAAATAGATACAGATAAAAGGAATTGCTTGTCTGGTTATAGAATATTTGCTTCCAGCTATGCCATATCACAATGGATTTCCTTTTCCATTTGAAGCAAATTATTTGATAGATGAAAAAGAATAATATTTTAGCTTCTAAAATAATTTTGCTGTGCTTTAGTTCTGCTGAATTAAAACCATGATATAGAGAGGCTTTGTTCCAAAAATGTTTCCATTTGAATATATATTTTGAAACTGAGGAAGCCAGGAGTGCTTATGATTTCCTATAAAGTAACTCCAAATTTATCCTGTTACTTTGAACAAGGGAGTACCTTTGCTAAATGTTTCTACACAAATGAGTATACGTGGTTACTCCAAAGTATCATTATCTGGAGCAGGCTGCAAGATGCCTTTCTAAGAACTCTGTATTTTGATAGCACATAATTAAGCTGATTGGAAGTATTGTTGTCAAAGTCAAGCTCTCTGAGATGCAGCCTCGTGGCTTGTTCAATTTGATCCCGAAGAAGATGCTTTTAGATTAAGTGAATTATTCTCTCAAAAATTTTGTTGCATACAAAACAAGCCTGAGGAGGCTTGGGACAATGAAAAAGGAGCAGGTGAAAGTGGATTATATATGTGAAGTACAAAAATAAGTGTTGATCTAACTTAGTTTCTTTAAATAATACAGACTATGATAAAGCAGCAGCCTAGAGATAAATAATAGTGTATTGAGCAGCCACATCATCTCAGTACAAAGCACAGAGCTCTGTGTTTGAGTTAAACAACTTGGCTTCTTGGTAGCACGTACAGTAGGAAAACATTGTTCATCTCATTCAATACTGAAAGGCTTCTAGATCTTGGGCAGATGTTTGAAGCAAATCATAGCAGCCAGTGCTATCCAGAGGTCTGCTTAGCCCCCTCAGACGAGACCAAGCAAATTGCTTTGTATCGTTTACATACATTGCACTTCTTTCTCATTAAGGATGGATCTTTGAAGGAGAAGGAAGTAAAGGTAAAGATATCCACTTTGCCATGTCCCATGATCACATGAAGCATCTAAGATCCATGCTAAAGACATATTTGGGTGTTCCCTAAATTATTTTGTGCTCACTGATAGTTTTACTGTGCTATCAAGAGGGTTATTTGTTCCCAGGTGACATGGTTATTTACCATGTCTGTGGAGTTTGAAATTGTCCACTTCTAAAGCAGGCTGTGTTTCACCAGAGGGATGGTGAAGTTCAATCCTGGCTTCTTTACTGTCGTTCACAGAATCAAGTATTATGTACTTACATCATATTTGCTACCATCATTTATGAGATGATTAGATAGTGTATCATTTAATTTTACATCACTAGTATTTCTGTTTAAATATTTATTTTCTGTGAAAGAAACCTATCTATAAATAGTTGTAAAACATACTCCCTATCTATAAATAGTTGTAAAACATTCTCCCTGGCCTACGAATGGCCATAGAAGTTATTTGTTAAACTGAAAGGCTAAACTGTTTATACTACATCACCCCTAGGAATACTGTATTTATGTTTATTGTCTCTATTGCTGCAACAATCTGTTAATTCTAGTTTCTTCAATGTAACTGTCAATCTGAAGGTTTCCTGGCTAAGATTCATGGGATTGACTTAGCGAATCATGCCTTTAGTAACCTTGGACCAAAATGATCTACTATTATGTACATTTCTGGAGTATGACTATGCATGGGAGCAGGAAGCTCTAGAGAAATAAGATCTGCCTCTTGCACTGAGTTTGCCCTGATGATTATTCTCCACGACAGCACATCTTCACTATCACTGGTAAAAGTATGAAACTGAGGACTACTGAGCTCTTTAATTTCCCCTGTGTATCCCAACAGTGGAAGCATCTGTTTCAAGTAATTCTGTCAATAGCGATTGTCTTGGTAATCTCCAGTGGGATGGTTTGCCCCCATCTATGGGGAAAAAGGATGTAGAAGATTGATCCCTGGTTTGTTGGTTTTTTTTTTCTATGGAATTAATCACCCATGAACAGCTTACAATGCTTATTCAAAGCATGTTCATCGATGGCCGTTTTGCACAAATGCAGTGGAGGCCGTGAACTAATGATTAGCTCTGCACAGGAAGAATTGGGTGTGGGCAGTTCAGTAGTTTAGCATTAGACCAACAACAAGCGTTGGCACTACAAATTATTTTGTTGCTTGTACACACTACAAAGGCATATTAAGAGTAAAATGTCATCAAATAAATGTCGGGTGTTAGCATGACTTTTTGTTTTCTTTTACAGAAGCTGTTCCCTAAGTTTATGCACTTAAAAACATCAATCAAAAGTTTTACTTGATAGAGCATATGTGGGTGTTCATGTTGGCTTTGTCTCCTGTGCTCTGAAATTTAGGTCTTTGGTTCTTTTTGATTCATATCACAACAAGATTAATGTATTGAGGAAAACTTAGAATCAGGCATGAAAACATAATACAAAAGTCTTATAATATTATTCTAAATGTTATGAAACTAAACTGTTAGGAAGACACGTTCAAATTTTGCTATGTGCACTCTCCATCAGAACCATCTTAATTGGAGGCACATAAGCTAGAACACATTTATCTGCTTTAGTTATCAAAGAAAGTGTTGATAAAGTAATAGAGGAAATAGTCACAAATTGTCATGACAATGAAACAAAAAGACTCTGGGAAGGAGACCAAACGTTTGCAGTCAAGGCTATTGAAATGTGTTTAATATTAACAGGATAAAATCACGGATGTTCTCGGAAGTCTTGGGAGAATGATTCACTAAAAAAACCCTGAAAAGCACCCATCTTGGTGTTTGTTACTCCTATAATGTCTCCTGATGAAAGACTAGTTCAGGAAAAATAAGGAACCTGTGTTAGGAATGAAGACTAAACTATACAATTTAGGAATTTGTTTCTACTTTCCTGACTGTCTTCTGATAATGCTAGCATGAAGAATCTTGGTTTTCTTTGGTTGTATGTGTAAATGTAGTGGACTATCTGAGAGTCCCATATAGGAAACCCAACTCATGCACAAGTTGTTGAATGGTATATCTGGAATAAGATTAATTCCAAATACTCTTTTATCACATCAGAGAAAGCCCTCAACTCCATAGGTTACACATACTAAAAAACTTTCTATAAATTGGTTTTCTTTTTCTGTATTATTAATGATAACTAAGGTTCTTTCCAACCCTAACTATTCTATGATTCTATAACCTTTTTTCAAGTGTTTAACAAACCATAGCTCTCTACATCAAATTTAGCTTTTATCTAAAATCACCTGGCAAGAAAGTGATGGCATACTCATCATTGAAATAGCAAACGCTAGCTGGTTTGGAAAACAAAAGCTTGGAAATCTGTGATTACATTCATCATACCCTGACTTGCATTTACATAAATGATCATAAAAACTGTAGTTGCTCTCCATAACTCATCCAGAGCAAGTGCTAGTGGTCTTTGCTGGCATAGTGATATGGTGTATAAAACACTTTACACATTCACTTTGTTATCATGACGCAGACAATCGTCTATATTGCACTTGGAAACTTTTCATCTCTCTCTTTAAGGAAAAGATGTCCTTTCCTTTTTCTAGAATAAGTTGGCATGTAAATTGTTATTCTGCTAGTTAACCCATGAGACAGTCAATTTCTGTCATTTCAGATTCATCTGAAACCAATGAAGCATGAATGGGATTTTTGCAGTTAGTTGGTGGCAATTCTACATTGCACTCCTATGCTGGAATTTACTTCTGAAGTACTGATCCTGCCCAAATGATTTTATAGCGAATGCTGCACCTCTTCTTGTATACGTTTTATACTCAATTTATTGCCAAGCTATAGCAGTTATATTGATTACAAGTTAGTGGTCAGTTTATTAGATTTATGTACACTCTCTTTTTTGCCTTCCCTTCATCATGTTACAAATAAATCTATGTGTTTGTCAGGGCATGAGTTCTCATGTTCAGCACAAAACAGTTATTTATGCAGCATCCTTGCAACACTGGATGTGCCATTTGGCTCTCTACAGTAAAATTATGTGCAGCACTTAAAAATAGAGAAATATAATAGAGAAAAGAAGTGTAACTGAAAGGTAGAGGAAGCTGTTTTGGCTGGGAAGAGGCATAATTAAGAAGACAATTCAATGATTTTATAAAAAAAGGCTGTTATGGGACATGGAAACCTTGGGCAGTTGAGAACATCACTGTGGAGAGACCAAATAAGATGCTTTGGCAATTCTACATCTAATCCCAATTATCTACATATTGGAATTAAACAAGATGATTCCTATTTAATTTCCTTTTCAGAGAAATTAAGTGAGTTGGTTTTGTTTGTTTGTTCATTTTGTAATTTCTCCTAAATTCAGCTTGAAAAATCATTTCTATGGGAAGATTCCACAATTCCTTACATACAAAATCAGAAACGTGGGAGATGTTACATATCTTGTGAAATGAAGAGTGCACAGATTAGTTTGTGACATAAACTGTGCTATTAAGTCAACCCAAAGATCAATTTGCAGAAAGCATTCAACCACCACATTCACAGTATAATATAGTCTCAACTCAAGGAAATAGCTGGGAAATTTTTAGATAATATTTGTCATTACGGTGATATTGTCACAAAAAATTTAGCTGTTGTCAACTACTTAAATGGAAAATTTCAAGGCACATCATTCTATAATAATTTCTGGCCAGTTCCAGAGGTAACCTCTTCTTTAAAGAAATTGCAGCATATATAACGGCATTGACAAAGAAATTACCTTCACAACAGCTTCAACAAGGCTGCATATTTCAGGATGTCAGTAGTAAGTCCTGAAGCACCACAAAGTAACCAGTTTGAATGTAGTCCAGGTCATCAGTGATGAAAAGTTATTGCTGTCAGTTAGTTGTTTGATTGCCTATGTGAATTGAGGTGATGGGATTGATATAACACGTAGTGGGCAGAGCCAAAATACACTGCCATTACTAAAGACTATTTCTTAAGACAAGGGATAAAGTTCTCTCCCTCTGTCTCCCAGGAGAAGACAGCGGGGAAGACCTTGAAACACCTTAGCAGAGATGTGGAAAAGCGACCTGCACATTGAATAACTAAGGTCATAACGGTGGCTATTTTGGGTCTTGGGTATATGACTGTAGGAAGTGCCACAAGCAGAGGTATGCTGTTAAGACAGGAAATCAACAAGAAACTAGAACAATCCAAGTTGGTGCCTAAACTAGGAACTAACCATCCCAATTAATGATCTGGATTTAAAGGCCAGATCCTGTTCTAATTCTACTGTATGAAGACAAACACATAGAAACTCCAGTGACATCAAGATATAATGAATTAAATTACTTCAGTGTCTATTGCCAAGTCTCTATCAGGAAGAGAGTGTTCCTTCCTCCAGTGAAAAAAGGGAACCAATATGTATGTATGGCTGCATGCATCACTGAGAAGTAGAATGCAGTAAATAGTCTCACTGCAAATGTGACACATATTTTCACTTCTGGGAGGAGAGCCTGAAAGGCTCTTATTGATAATGTTCTGCAGATTATTATATTACACCCAGGCACTTTCCAGTGTGAAGTGTTCTCTGCATATGTACAATTCAGTAAAAACACCCTTGAATCAATAATAATTTCAGAACTCTCTGAAATATATTCAGTGATCTCATTCCAAAGCTGTCACTGGAATATGAATTTATTACATTATACCATGCACAATTAAACATGGGATGATAGACTTACCCCCTCATCAATTCACATTATCTGACTGGAAATGTTTTCTTAGCTAATTGCACAAGGAATATAAGCAACAATTGTTAGTCTTACAAGCTTTATATCGTTTTTATTTTCACATGTGACTAAATGTGCTCTGAGCTTCTTTGTTTAGGTGACTGATTTCTTTCTTTATATCTCTAATCTATAATCAACAGTTTGTAAACATAAAGTAAGAAGGCTTTCAATTTGTACTCATTTCAATGAAAGGAAAATGTAAAATGCTTCTAGAACAGAATATAACACTCACTTTGCCTGAAAGTAAATAATTACCCAAGGATAACAAAGAACCAAGCCTTTGAATTGACATCTGTAAAGCTTTCATAGCTGAATTAAATACCAGAAAATATATTTAAAACCAAGCATGAAACACAAACATTTAACTTAGTCTCTAGAATGGGTAAAGTTCAGCTGATGGTCATGAGACTATGAAGAACTTTTATCTCTGGCTGCTACAGGCTTCAGCTTTGTATGAGGATGTAAGCAAGATGGCACAGTCACATGCAGTGGGAAGGCAAGTTCTCTTGCAGTTGTCATTATACCCATGGAAAAAAGCTAAGAGCTTCTGTGCAAAAAAACATATTCCTGCATATTCACAGACCAATGGAAGGTGAGGACCTAGACCTGGAAGCTGGGTGATTAGGGAGTTAAAAAGGCAGAGACCTACCCATTCTTGTCTGATGTGGGAGTGAAGACCTAGACATCATGCAGTAAGACTGTCATTACAGATACTCAGCTTGAAAGGCTGAATATATTCAGATGAAAAACAGGTTTTTCAGGAAACAACAGTAAATTATTTCAGCAAAGTTGCATTTAATGTAACTCTCCAGTGGATCCCAGACATAATTCCAATGCAGTCCCACCTGGGTTACTGGTAGATCTGAGCTTCTAGACAGACCCATGAGCAGACCAACCTGGAAAAAGGCTGTGAGTTTGTGAATCATAGGGGGACTTACTTGCCAGATGGACTATCCCTAGAAGATATGGACACCAGGGGTTTCCAGGGCCTATAGTGCCAAGACAGCAAATGATGACAGGACTTCCAGGCTTTGCCTCATCCTATTAGAAGCCTCGCAGCCTCAGATTCTCTAATCAGACTACTAAACCCCAAGACTTAAGGCAGCTACTCAGTAGAACTGATGTGTTTATTAATTTCAGTAAACAACTGAAGTAACAATGAAAGGAAAATCTACTTGCTTCTGTAATAGCAATTCTGTTCAGGTTTTCTTTTCCTTTCAAAACCTTTCATTTTCTGAGTTCAGCTAAATTTGCATTAAAAGAACAAAGAATCATAAGAAGTTCTGGGAAACCTCATTATTTAACTCTAAACAAACACCTCATATAAATTATAAAGGGAAGAGGCAGAGTAAACCATAATCTCTTCCCTTCACAGAAGTGCTATTCGCTCTCCACAGCTCCCTCATTAGCCCTACAAGCTGCTCAAAATGTTTAAAATTGGACTCATGGTGATTCCAGCTGTTCCCTCTTTCCTGAGAAACCAGCTGAATGCTGTAGGCACTGAAGCAGGAATGTGATTGTCCCTGCCCACTCTGTATGAGAGCCTTGATCATTCTTCACTCTCCATGCACCAACACCACAGCCATGTACTGAACTGTCATTTTCCAACCTCTTGGAGACTCACATTTTGCAGCTGCAAAAAATGGACCTCGGTGGAGGAAGCTGGAGGTAGATTGGAGGTAGACACAACTGCAATCTGGATAACAAGCCTGTGCAGGGTCTTCTGTATTTCCTGACAATAGCACATCCTATTCCAGGAGTGAAAATGGCAAAGGGGACGTAGCTGGCCAGTGCAGTTATACCTGAGAGCACCAGAAAAAGGTTTCACATTCTACTAGTGTGTGATTGATTATGTTAAAAGATAATATCTGCTAAAGATAATATCACCTAAAGATTTTCTACCTGTCTTTCAACAACTTTACTTTTTTGATACCAGGCCAGGTTGGACAGAGCGTTGGGCAACATGGTCTAGTGTGAGGTGTCCCAGCCCATGGTGGAGGAGTTGGAATTTCATGACCTTGGGGTCCTTCCCAACCCAAGCTGTTCTATGATTCTATGATTCTGTGATACAGATCACTCTGTAATCTGCCAGCAGCCTTTTTTTGTAGTCTGTCTGAAGCACTTTTTATTACAATTGTGGGGTAGTTCTATCTTTGCAATACTGTTTCTTTCTCTCTCATGGTTATGCAGTTTTTTATAGGTTGCTGTTTTGAAGAAGAAATAAAAAACAAACCACTTTTGTACTTGGAAATCTATGAACTGCTGGCCTTGTTAGATCTGGGGAGAAAGATGGTTCTGTATCTTGCCTCCTTGCACAGGAAGAGTTATTCAAGGTATATATAAGGTAGCAATTTTCAGCACACGCAAACACAAAAAAAGGACCCTGTCCTCTTCTCTTGACAGCAGGGATTTAGAAAACAGAATACAGCACAGAAATTCTACCTCAGTGTAGCAAGCGTGTAGCACTGACCTTTGTCTTTTAAAATGGAAAGGTAGCATTGCACTGTCAGCAAGAGGCAACCTATCATTTTTGTGCATGTAGAGAAGAAATATATAGGAAGAATTTTCAAAGGAAAAGATGTGGTAAATTCCTAGGCTGCAGTTACTTTTGAAATTGGGCAATAAATTATTAAAAGTTGATGCACTGTTGCTGAGAGATTAATACATATTTGCTCTAAGGAAAAAAGAATATTCCCCTTAGTCTACCCTTTAAATAAGACTTCTGAAGCATTGATAGATTAAATTCTCCATTATAATAATGTAGCTAAATTTTCCCTTATGATTCCAGCAATTAACTATAGCTGTGCAACACTTGCAGGGCTTAGAGAGGTATCTTTTAATGCTCTGTCCATTCTGTTATTCAATATCACATCTGCTCCTTTCCCAGCAGTTAAATTCCTAGAAATGGCAGATAAATCAAGTTAAAAAATGTATTTACCAAGTTTAATAGCTCTGGAAGAAAAAAAAAAAAAACAAAACCAAACTTTTG
>JBAFWW010018693.1:6554-21702 GCA_036873685.1 Agapornis canus
TAATATGAACGGGACTTGTGTTTTTTTTTTTTTTTTTTTTGGTTTTTTTGTTTTGTTTGTTTGCTTGGTTTGGTTTTCGGTTTTGGCTGGTTTTTATTCTTGCTGGTTCTATGCTGTGAAGATGCCGGTGTTGCAGGGATTTTCAGTCCTTTGTTGTCTGCCTTTCTGCTGTCTGCTCTGCTGTATCGCACACTTTTCTTACATTCACAGCCTGGCCCTGGTTCCTGACATGGTGTCTGATTTCAGAAAGAAGTCTTGACTAGTTGCTGTAGTTGCGAAAGATGCTTAGGAGAAATCCTTTTGTTTACTCAAAAATTTCAGGAGGAAATCTTGGTATGTTCTGCAGCACGCAGCATGGCTGAAACTGCCTTACATCACATAGCTGTGCAGGTTTGGGCTAACTGTTGTTTTGGTTGTAAAAGAGGAGCCTGACTGACAGCTGTTTTTCTGACCACATACCTACATTATTTTTCTAAGATATATGTAGAAGTCTGACTTGCTGAGCACAGGAAAATGACTTTGTGCAATTAATGTGACATGCTTAATAATGCTTGGAAGGGTGCAGGCATCTGCATTTATCAACCTGCCATGGTTAAAACAAAAATAGAAGACAAGCAACCCCAGTACGAACACAGCACATATTTTTCTAAAACAAGGGACTGCACAATGCCCAATTGCATTTGAGACGAGACACTATTTTTCCAAGACAAACTTGTGTCATGCCAGAAGCTCACTTTACCCTGGCGTTGAGCTACAGAGTGACAAACTCAATTTACCTTTTTCTTTCCCTTTGGCATTTAAATGTCATAATTACTCTCCTATTTAAACAGCTCATTCCTTGAATACAAAGTATGCTTTGGTTATTAGCACTACAGCAGTTCTTTGGTGAAATTGGGTCCAAAAAGTTATCCATATGTTTTCCAGTTAATAAATAATTTTAAAAAGTCATCATGAGATAATTGAAAAGTTGAAGGCTCAAATAATTGGCATGCAACATGCAGCTTTCCATGCCCAATGTTTTTATACAGCTGCATCAATAACACTTTTGTCTGGGGAGGTTTTAATTTGAGGAGGGCACTCCCGAGGGGTTTCTGCTTGAAGATGAAAACTTATTTAGCTTGAGGAGAAAAAGCGGCAGCCACAGCTCCAACCTCGCTTGACTCAGGTGCTAGAAGATGCTGGAAGTGTCGCCTCTTTTCCTCAGCAGCGGTACTCATTTTACTGTAGCTATGCCAGGTTCAACCTCCTCTAGCTATTGGGACCTACCCTGCAGTATGTCCTTACCCAAAATGTAGAATGTACAACTCACAACATTTTTTCTTCATCAGTATATAAACACCAGATGCTTGGCTTGCTGCCCCTTGCAGGAAAACACAGAAGTAAGAGGGGATGGGGGCAGAAGAAGTAGAGTTTAAGCTGCCTCACATGTCTCGTCCCGGTGAAATTTAATTCCTGTGTTTTGAGTCTTGCTCCCTGACTTCCAAGGATCATCAGAGGAGGCACAGAAGTACAAGGATATGGGAGGCATTGATCACTGATTATGGCTGGGGGGAAGGGGATGAAAATGTTAATATATTACTAAAGTGGGGGTAAACTGTGCATCAACCCAGAGCTTAAAAGTACTACAGCTTGTTTGTCTCCTGAGAAAACCACTATCCCCAGTGCTGACCACACAATATGCAGTAATCTTGGGAAATACTGCAAAATCTTGGAAGAATCTTGAGACTATCTTACAGATATCTTGCTGGAGGATGTACTTTTATGCTTAGGTTCCTGCTAGAGTTTGTTGCAGGCCTCATCCGACCTGTGTGCCTACACTGCCTTTCTATGGAATCTACTATATAATCCCTGTCTTAGCCCCATGCAACATTGGCATGTGGCCATGTTGTACCTCTTGACCCCAGAACTGAAATATACTCTGGACTGGTAATGCCCATGTGCAGAAGAGATCATTCAGGCCATTATGTACCCAGCAAATGCATTCAATAAATGTTTTCTTTGAAAAAGCATTGAACATCTATCCTGTACACGTCAATCCACCACTGCCCAAACACAGACCTACAGTAAGGGATCTTCTTTGCATTTGTGATCATGCTTTCACAGTTTTGCTAGAAAGGAATACTTTCTGTATGGCATGTTGAAGAAATACAGATATTTTCACTTAAGAAAGTGAAATCCTACATGACAGAGGAAAAATATGTGGGAGTTTTGCCTGAATAAGTACTAAAAGGTTTGGCCCTTGGGATGGAAATAGACCTTGGAGTTTTACCAAGGTGCTTCAGAGCTCCTTGTTCCCAATGCTTTTCTCTTTCAAGTATGATGACTGGAACTGTCTGGATGCAGAACTCATTTGAACTAAAAATAAGTATCTTTTGAAAACAGGATCTTCACTGCCTGGTCTCTCAGAAAGTCTGCTAGGTATGAAACAGTGTATTGCTTTTGGGGCTGATTTTCTAGGCTGGTGTTTAATCTATGTGAACTGTGAAATACTGATTTTACTGTACTTACATGGAAAAAGCCAAGCATGTGAGCAAACTATGGTGTTACTGAAGATTGGACAAGCTCCTTTGAACTCATTTGTTTACTAATCTACAATGATCTTATTGCAGACACTTAAAATAAATACCGGCTTCTTTACACTGGTTAGAGACATTGAAGAAGAAATATAGAGATCTTAATGCACATGAGAATCAGATTCAGATACAATAAACGTCACTTGTGAGTTCTCGTCATGTTTTCCTTTGTAAGCCTACAAGTTCTCTGACAGCCTTGCAATTACAGGAAGAAATAATAAAAACCCCCACAGAGCAGATGTGATTCTATGCCCAGGGGTTATTCTGTAACCCTGAAAGGCTGAACTGATACCACTTTTGCAAAAGGAAGAAGTGGGTGAGTGCCTATATGCTTTCTCACAAGTGACATCTGACAGGAAGTACCTCACCTGGTGTCCTCACCATTCTAGAGAGGATATTGAAAATTAATACAATCTCACACTTCTAAATTGTTCACAATTAATGTCATTACTGACATAAAGACATTACAAAGTTGGATGAGCACTCATAAGTCATAACTTCAAGGGTAAGACCATTATACAATGTAGATTCTGTAAGAGCAGACAGCAGACTTACTTGGACATCAGAGCTTAGCCTTCTGGCTTTCAGTTTCTTGCTCTTACTGTATGAACAAGACTGAGTGCTTGTCTGTTATTTAGGACTTCTTATCTGTAATGACCATAATGGTAGTGCAAAGGTATAGTAAATTTTAAACTGGTGTGCAGTTAGAGCCAAAGTCGTATGAACTGCATCTTTGAGACTACATTACCAATTTGAACATTCATGTTGGAATAAGAAGTTTTCCTTTAAGGTACAAATTACCCTCTCCAGCTTGGAGTTAATAGTTGGAAATTGCTGAAGAGTCTCTACTTCAGAATGAGGGGAAATGTGGTAATATGCATTGTGTAGGGCGGGGTTTATCTTTTATAGAAGTATCCATACTGATGTTTCTAAGACTGACACGTTACACTCCAGAACGAACAACCCTTGGTTGTCATCTTATAATTTGGGTTAATTTGATGCTTACAGACACTGTTACAGACACTGTTATGCTCTCTACTCTTCAATTAAACAAATGAGCTCCTAAATGTAGCAAGCAGCTCCCATGGTTTTTTTTTCCTTCTCCATAAGAACACTTCTACTGAACATGAAAGCAAGATTTACACAAGAAAAACTTTGCCCTGAGAGTGAATGCTGTAGTTTCATATCTCTGCCAAGACTCCAGGCTTCTCAAAAGCTTAGTTATAAGCATGTAGGATTCTCAGCTAAGAGTTCTATAGCATAATAAGTGCTTGTAATCATCTATGAACTGGAATTAGAGTTGTAGAGTGATTCTAATGTTATAATGCTTGTAATGCTGGAAATAGGACTTTCATACAGTGTGTCATATGCTTAAATTTTATTTAAGACATAACTAGCCAAAACACTACCTATCATGCCTAAATCTCACCACCCTACCCTCATCCCCTCCCCCCATGATGCCAAATCTGTAAAATCATGCACTGATGAAAGTAGTTGAAAATAATATCAAAATTAATGTCAAAACACTCAGGACTAGATGTGAGCTCTGAAGTTTAACACAAGTGATGTTCTGCATTCTGATCCTTCTGTAGTGATATGCAGAGTTTTGGGTAAGGAATACAGCAGCTCTATACTTCATGTTGAACTTACATTACAAGAAGAAAACGCCTGTCGTGCTGTCCCATTGCAGACACAGAGGGCATGCAACTTTTATCTTTCTTACAGAGACACATATGAAGGAGAACTGGAGAAGCCATCTCACTGAGTGACAACCATTGATGATTCCTTTGTACTCATATTTCTGTTTCTGCTCTCTTAAATAAAAATAAATAAACTTAGCACAAGAGAAGCCCACTTTCATGCTATTTATGCCACAGACTCTATGCAAGTCATGTGAATGATGAAATATAGCAAACTGCAAAGTCGTTTACATTACATTTACGTTAAACACCATCCTAGGCCAAGTCTTCCCTGACCTACTTGAACAAATAATTGTCTTGTATACAGGGATCATGATTTGTCTCATTTTTGAGTGTCTGTTGATAGCAGTGTCTGGGCTAGAAAATATTTTGTTTTCCTTAGCTTGCTCTTTGTATTTATCTGTGTGTATATGTGTATATGTGTACAATGATGCATGAAAAGACAAGGCAAATGTACAACAAAGGCTAATATTTGAAAATGTTGCTTTGGACTGTTAAAACCTACCCATATTGGGGTATCATACACCTATGAGAAAGACAATTTTTACTACCATCATGAGTAATTGGTCAGAAAACAACAGTGGCTTACTTTTAATAGAAAGAAAAATGTTACATGGTTTGAATGACTGTACATATTGTCAACATAAAATGAGGATAAATGGAATAGATTGCTAATTTTTTTATATAAAGGCATTGTAATTCTAACTAAACACTCATGAAGAATGACCTTATTGATAGGACTTTATTATCATGTAGATTCTATATCCGTGGTTATCACTGTGTGGTCTGCTGTTTTACAATTTCTGCTTTTTTACCATTTGAGGAAAACTTGACATTTGTAAAGATGTGTGATGTTGTGTTAGCTCTGTGGCTGTGAAAATATTTTCAGTCAAGGCAGCACAGGTAAAAGGGCTGCTGGAAAAGCATCAGAGAGGGATGTCTTTGCTCCACAGCTGCTGGCAGAAACTGATTATTGAAACAGAGGTGCTCCCTGGAAGTGTGTGCCGGCTTCTAGTAGCTGGAAAAAGTGATAATTACTGTAGGATTGTCTGTGAAAAATGGAATTTTATCAGTAGATAAAGCGATTATAAAGGTACTGTATGTATTGCTATCACAATATTAATTTCTTACCCTCTTGGGATACTAATAAGAGAAAGGCTTCAGACAGCCCCTGTTGTTCATACGAGGCAGGTTTTGCAGGTTCAGTCCTTTACACTGTTTTTTTGGAAGAAGACAGGTTGTAATGTGGGGAAACCTTGATGCAGACCTAAATTTTCTTTCAACTGTCTTTTGATTTGAATTCCAAACCTTGAGGTTTTTTATATGAATTAATGAAAACAATTAAAAAGATCTTGTATCTTCAGTAGAATTCCTTATTATGGTATTCTAATGTATTTTCTCCCTATTCAATGGAATCATCTCAGGTGTCCAACTTAGATGGAGTTTCAACTTCCATTTTTATTGTAGGAATATGGTTAGAATTAATATGACGATTACTTTTATTACTTTGTTCTTTTATTTGATGCATCTATATACAACCTCCAGATACACTTAACACAGATATGAGCTAAGCAGCAAAGTTAACTATCACAACATGTGAGCAAGTAAAAGCTAAAAAACTAAAAGCACCCCTCAAGTTCTCTGGTCTGCTCAATAATTCTCTGGAAATGATCTGGTTAAACAACTAATTACCCTCAAAGCATCTTCTGAAGCTGATTAAACTTGGTCTTTGTCAGGGAAAGGGACTTCAAATGATATATCCTCTGAGACATGAGGCAGCTGTATGAGGATGCCTCTGAGCTTTGGTACCTGTACCCTAACAGCAGGCTATGGAGAAAGAGAGCATGCATCACTCCTCCCTTAGTGCCCACCGTGGTTTCCATTGGAAGAAAACCTGTACCCTCATCTGGACTTTGAGGAGCTGAGATCTTAGGATACAGCAAAGAAGGTATTATGTTTGCCCCATAGTTCATGTGTAGCACCAGAGCCCTCTGGCTGATGAATTACTAGGCTGAAAATGCCTAATACTGGATCTGGACTGGAGAAGTGAATTTGGAAGGAAATGGAATTTGTGCAACATGGGAGATGTGTGGCCCTAGGGGAAAAACCATAACATGCAGCTTCCTGAGATCTGAGTTAAGCATGGAGTAACAGCACTGGAGGAATTGTAGCAAAGTCCACATCTCCAAGAGAGGCTTTTAACTCCTTGGCCAACTGGACAGTCAGAAACTGCCCTGGCTGCTGCTGCTAGCAATCACATCCTGAAGCAATGTGGTATTCAGGTAGGAGACTATTATTCAAGTAGGATGTTATTGGGGGTCACATTCTTGAGGAAATGCAAACCGGCCCCCTCATGTCTTCTGCGCTCAGGAGCTGATGAGTCATTCTTGCTGCAGAGAGTTATGCACTGAGCAGAGATGGGATTTTTCAGTGCATTTAGTATGGACTTGATAACTTTCTTATTGTTGTCATGCAGAGCAGAAGCTCCATCTTTTAAGTCTATGGTGCCTAAACTGAATGGCCTTTAGCGTTAGTCTTTAAATCTTTTAATGTAGTGATTAAACATGACAGGGATTAAGTCCCTGTCCAATAGCAGCCTACAAGGGTGCCTTGTTGGTTGGATGCAAAGCACAAAGCCAAATGCTCTTAAGCACCCAAGCATATTGCTGTTTCAAAGCATAGCAAGCCCCATCATGTCTGGCGATTAGAAAACATTTCTTTTTTAGTGATGATAGTGTGGAGCAAAAAGGTGATAAAAAGAAAGTTTTCTAGAGCAACAAAATATACTGTAGACAAATCTTGGAACAAAAATTGAGAGGTTTTATCCTAGGCTTTAAATATATGTATGGCATGATGTAGATATACTTACAAGGCATCTAGTCTTATGGAAAAAGAATTTGCAAATTCATAATTTCCTCAAGTATCCAGGCATGAGACTAAATTATGCATACAAAGTAAATCAAATGGAGTTTGACACAAAACCCATTAACTAATAAAAACACTCTTCTGGTTGCCAAGTAGCCTAAATATCTCTGAGGAAATGTCAGAAGGAAGGTGCCTGTGTGAGCCATGGAGCCTTTAATTATATCAGCACACAGCATATTTATTCTTGCAGGATTTTTGAAAGAATCAATATGTCTTTTTCTCCTCCTCATTTCATGTGGATCTTAAGGTTAACATACAGTTCATGCATGATTTAAACCCTGTTCTGGAGACAGTGTCCTTTGTTGGCTCACTACTGGCCTTTTCCTATGGTGCTAATTACTATAGCAACTGTGTGCTTCACATGGCTTTATTTTCATAACATCTGAAAGAGATGAATAGGTAACATTACTGTGCTTTACAGATTACAATAGAAAGTTTGAGGTGAAGAAATGAAGTAAGTTTGTTCATTTATTGAGGAAAAAATTCCATTGCAAGAAAATTAAGTTCTTCATTGATGGGTTTGCCTTTCAGCTGGAAACCCCTCTGGGAAGTGTGATTGTGCCACTGAAACGGTGATGATTTTGCTTTTTCCTCCAGAAAAATAAAATAAAAATGCTTTTCTTCCATGTGCTTGAATTTAAGAGAAACACATTTGGGGGTTTTGTACTGCTCCAAGTGTTTCATTTGAAATCTCTTCTTTTGAAAAGAAGTAAACTCAGTCAGCTGAGCAAAGTCCTTGGAGGGGTTGTATCTCCTAATGCATATTCTCTATACAGGGGTTAGATGATCCTATGTGCCGTGAGAGATGGAATCAACATCTGGAACCTGGGTTTCTAAAAACAAAGGCGTCACATGGATTTATCATACTATTGATACCTGCAATCATGCCGACAGCCAGGACAAAAACGTGTTTCCCTGCAGCACTGGTGCCAGGTATGCTATGAAGAAGGTGGTAGAGAGCTGCCCTGTGTGGGGTGGCTGAGGCTTTTGGGAGAGCTGGGATGCTTAGTCAGAAACTTTCATAGACATGTGTGGGCAGAAAAGACAAAAAAAGGAGAGCCTCAATGCTTCTCAGCACAGAAGCATTTTGCTTTAATCATTCTACTTTTTCTTTGCATGCTGCTTTGCACCTCTCACTCTTTCCTGATGTTATGTCTTTGTCTTTCTCCACATTCCTGGTTTTCCCCAGGGTTCTACACTTGTACCAGTTTTTATTTATACATTGCTCTTCCTACTGCCTTGCAAAACACTAGTCCTTGCTTTGCTCTTTCATGCTTTCACTACTCAGCCAGTCCCAGTTTTCCTTTTCTACTCCTCCTGCATGTTGTTTTCCTCATGGTCTTGCCAGCCTCCAAACCTGTGTGTTCCCCATTTTGCCCCCCTCCCCCCCCCGATCTTCTTTGCCTTTTCCCTCTCCAGCTGCTGATTCTCATCTGCTCCCTGCCTCCCCCAAACCCTGCAGACTATGCTGATTCTCATCCATTCCATGTCTCAGTCGGGTGCCTTCTTACATGGTGCTTGGAAGGCATGTTTCTCTTCAGTTTAGCCGCTGCTCAGCCTGAAGCATCCCAGCCCTGTGGGCTTAAAGCAGCAAATCTGGCATGTGACAGCACCTTCAGTCACTTGGAGGAGAACTTTCTGAGGCTGGAGGGGCTGTGGACATTGGTAAGGCTGCTCATGGATGAGCAAGATGTGTAAAACAGGATTGTTGAGCAGGATGTGGGGGGCTGAGAGATCAGGGGAGAGGGCAGGGGGGCTGAGATGGGAGATCACCACATTCCTTCAAGCTGGCCTTTATGACAGCTTACTGCCGGCTCCTCTTCAGGGTTTGCTCTTCCTGCGGGAGTTCATGCAGGGAGTGGCAGCTGGACATGGCCAAAGTCCCTGGCATGTCTGCATGACCCAGCCACCAGCACCTGCCTCCTTCCTTCTCCCTGACACAGCACCCTCCACACACAGGGCTGTCTCCTCTCTCGGGCAGAAAGGCAGAGTGAGGCAGGTGCCATTTTGACCCTGCTCTCTTTTTCTTTTTTTTTGATGCATGTGATGTGATTTGGCTAGGATTTTGTGGGGAGGAGGAAAGGATGCTCCAGCTCTTCACAAAAGCCCTTTGCACGGCTGGAGGGAAGCCACCCTCTGACCGGGAGAGATTTTTCTACAAGGGAAATTATTTGAAGCAATGTGTGTGAACAGGGATGGTCAGAGCTGTCTTTCAGCTGCCTAACCCTAATTTTGAGGTTGCCTGAGGAGAGCAAAGGAACAGGGAACTGGTGCATAAACAGAGGACAAAGCGCACTGAAACTAAGAGGCTGTGCCATAACGAGGAGAGACACCATCTACATGGCAAAGAACCTGTATTCTGTACTTACTGCTGGACTTAACCTCTGAAAATTGTTCATCTGTATGGGTAGTACAACTGAGTTAAGTTTAAGGAAACAAAGACTTTGCCCAAAGGTATTCTCCATCCCAGCAAATGAACTGAAAATGTAAAACATATGGGGCAATTTGATTTTTAACAATAGTAAAAAAAAACCCAAACAACAACCAAAACTTTTACTGTGTATTTTAAAGAGTTTCAAGGACAGCAAAAATCGCTGGCATGACTTAGCTGTATCCGGAGAGCTGATGCAATCATTATCAGCAGGGAATTGCTTAACACATCTGGGCAGAGTTCCTGCTGGTGGCGTCTACTGGATGTCTCTGCAGTGTAATAGTGTAATAGGCAATATGCGGGTGCTTTTGGGGCCCCTGCTCTACATTCCTTTCTTTGAGCCTGTAATTTCTGTTTCCCTTGTTTGCTGATGGTCACCAGCTGGATCTTGACTTTAGGTCTGGGCTGTGCCACCACATGAACATGCACATTTGAGTCCATGGTGCCTCAGACTCCCAGAAAATAGAGGTATAAATGGTAGAGACCTTTCTGATTGTTTCAGTTGGTGTATTTTCCTCTCTCATACCTTCTGTGGAGATAAGCAGCAGATGAAGACATCAGGTCCCTTGGACACAGCTGCAATGATGGTCATTTCAGTAAGCAAACGTCCCAGAAAGCCTACAAGCTTATAAAATCCCTTTTTAGCTGAAATAAATCACTGCAGCTTTCCTCTCACTGCTGACCAGAGATTTACTCAGTTTACACGCAGTTTAGGATATTCCCGAAGCACTTATAGCCTCTTCTGAACTCCTCCACACTCCTGCTAAGTGTCCATACAATCCAAAAAGAGTTTGTATCTTTATCCTTTCAAGTATCACTGTTGCTGAGGGGAAATCCTCACTGCTTCTTCTTTGCTGCTCTCCCTCTTGCTAGTGAGTATTAGGCTTGACCGTAGCTGTCTTTGCTGTCTCACTCCCTGCAACTGGGTGCCAAGCACTATACAGTGATGCAGCAGCTTTTTCCCCCTTCCCTCCATTCCCCCTGGCTGCTACTGCTGCTTCCTCAAAGTCCCAAGGCTGAAGTTCCTGGCCAGTGCAGGGAAGTGATAAAGCTTTGAACTTTGCTGTGGGCTGGCTCTCTGCAGCAGGTCTGAAGGATGCAGTGGGGTAAAGGAGCAGGCAAGGGGCTGAGAAGCCAGATGGATGATGCCAGACTCACCTTATTTCCCTCCAGTATTTTAGCCAGCAGTACCTCCTTCTGGGTCTGGCACACAGTTGGCCTGGCTGCAGGCGCTGGGAAGCTCGAGCCTTCCTCTTGATTTTTATTTGTATTTGTTTAAACATTTTAAGCAGTTTTGTAGGAATGGAGCTGTAAGATTTTCTTTAAAGAGTATGGACTTTCATTTTCAGAGCTGAATTCTGTGTTGTCAAAATATGGACATAACCTTGAGATTCCAAAAGCCTGTTCTAAGACCTGTGAATGGGCTGCATGCAATTCTCTTACAAACTGTCACTTTACTGCGCTTCTCTTTCTTCCACTGGAACTTAAGGGACCTTACCAAGACTCAGGGGTGAACCAATTCAGTGTTTATGAATATTCTGCACTGGTAAAAAAAATACAAACTCACCCTTTTTCTGTGAAAGGGAATCATTATTGAAAAGATGTGTGGAATATACCCATGTGTGCCTGTGTGCATACATGATGGTTTCGACTCAGAAATGGAGGTGATGGCAAGTAACACTGACAAAATGGAAGCATTGTGTTTTACTTCCAGCGGGCTTTTTCATGAACATAAAGCACTGTCACAGGACTCTACTGATTGTTGATTAAAAAAATGCAATGGAGTTATGATCCCATTGAAATTTCTATGAATTCTAATGATACAAACTATTAAAACAGTGAATAAAACCTAAACTACCTCACTTTTCTCTTGCCTATTTGAAATCCGGTGTTTTATTATTAATACTGTAATTCTTTGTGCTGGTCTGAGGTGCTGGCACTAAACTTCAATATTTTTGCAGACTCTTCTGCAAAACAAAATGAAAAGAATCCTGTGTTAGTTTGGACAACTCACATTCCACTGTAATTGGTGCATTATAATTTTCCCTCTTCTCATTTTCCCTCTGGTTTTCAAAAGTACTTTTTAGTTTCTCCAAATCACTTTGTAAATTTACATTCTGGCTCAGCTGGTCTGTTTTTCTGTTTTAGAAAAGTCATGTTGGCTTGGCAAAGCAAATTAATTTCCTTCAGATGAGAGGAGTTTCATTGAAGCCTCAGTTCACAAAGATATACAGTCCCCTAGCTGCTAAGCTGCATTTACTGACACAGATGCAAAGTTGTCCAGCTGGAGGAGTTGCTACTTGTAAAAGCATGGGTAAGGAAGAAAGTTTTTCCCCACCCTGTGTTACCTGTATATCCAATGCCAACTCCAAGTCTCTGGGTGGGGTGCCTGCAGGGCACACCAAAGGATGAGCAGTGATGGAAGGGATCATACCTCTGCTTTTTCTTTCATGTTTCACACACATGCTCACACTCTGCCACAATCATTTTGGTCTTCCCTGGATTAAGTCTGTAAGCCAAGCGGCATGTCTCAGCTGAACAAAAGACCCAGGAAAGTACTTCATCTGGTTACAGGGAGCAGGGTTACAGAACCAAGTGGTATGAGAGCACCTTTGCAATTCCAACTGATGCCATAGCAGAGGCTGAAGATATGAAACTCATCTTGTTCAATTTTTTTTTTTGTTTTATATTTACATTGTATCCCACTGGTGTCATCAGAGAAGCTTGAGCTGGAAATGATCACATAGACAAGCATGTCCCTTTTGTTTCATTGACTTCCATAATCTGTTCAAAAAAACTTTTGACTTTGCAGGTTTTTGCACTGAAATCCTTGTACCTATCTCTGATTAGCTTGAGAAGTCTGATGCAGGACCAGACTATGAATGGTCTGTGAGTATTTCAGCTGCTTAATATTCCCCGCAGAGCGCTGGCCAGCAAAATATCTCTGTATGTATTTAAATGTTAACCATTCTAAGCACTGCTTTACAGCTTACATTGCTTATTGCAAAACCTCGTCAACTTTGCAATAATTGTCTGTGCACCGAAACAGATCGAATTGGTGGTGTTCTCAGTCATAGTTGTTTCTGTCAGTATGTGTTGAGGGACTGAAGGAAAGAGGTGTGTGAAATTCTTCCCAGGCTGTACTTGGCTGTTTTCCTTTGCTGCCATGCTTGGCTCTCCGCTTTGGCTGTGCTCAGAGGAAGAACCTATGTGCAGAAATTAGGAAAATCTAAGAGAGAGTACATGGCCCTCGGAACAGTAGCTTGGCCTTTATAGAAGAAAGAACTTGTAGCAAGTAATGATTTATATAGCTTTAAGGGAAAGGAAAACTACTTGCAAATGAATTTCATATGTAATGGAATTTCAAGTTACCAAGCAAAAAGAAGCACACATAGTGCATTGATAGAGGCATCAGGTGAATCTTTTCACCTGGGCTTTTGGAAAATGCTGCTTGAGGAAACACTGGTAGTGTGAAAGCCTATATCATACTTAACTCTACAGAATGACTGTTTAACTGTACTAGCTGGGGAGGATGCCACATTAGATCAGGTGAGGGAAGTGGAGTTAACACAAAAATAAGAACTGTGGGGCAGAACTAATGGTAGAAACTGCCATCTGTGCATACAAAGAAATATATGTTACATTTTAAATTCAAGTCAGGGCAGTCTTAGAACCTTTGCTGCTTTGGAAGAGAGAGAACATCCCTTCCATGCTGAAACAAAGAAGAAGGTGAAACATTTTTGAAATACTGAAAATGCATGTGTGTTTTATACCATCTCTTTTCAGTTACAAACCTTTGTTTCTAGGTTAGGTGTTTGGCACCCCTTGATTCCCTCAGTAGAGAGCAGAGAGAGAGAGACTCCTGTTTGGCATCTCCAAAAGTGATAAATCACCCCTGCTTGTTCGTAAAATCCCTGAGAACACCACAGTGAACCTTACTGAAAACTTTAACAGAGTAAGCTGAAAGAAGTGGGATATTGTGCATATGCCAAAACTGGTCTTTTTTTATTTTATATCTTCACTTAAAAAAAAAAGAAAAAAAAGCCAAAAAAGTTTCACTTTTGGTCAAGCCACTATGGAAAAAATGAATGAGTGTATCGGTTCCTACTTTGTGTTTCAATAACAGCAACAACACAGGAAAGCTGTCAATAAAAGCAATGAGTGAGTTGGAGTTACCATGTGTGATTATACACAAGTGAAGTGAGAATGATTAGGGGAATACAGGGTATCTTTGTTCCTCGGTAGAAGCAAAGACATCATCTCCACTTTTCACTCAGTTGGTATGTCCTGCTGCCCTCAGTGCTTCTGGGGTTATTCATGACTCTTCTGCTTTTCACAGGCAGTGGAATTTTCTCTCAGAGGCTTGTGTCAGTTCAATAGTTTTTCTGGAAAAGCACTGCACTCAGAGCTTCTTTCTGTTTCCCCCTGATAGTTTCCAAGTGGGAATATCGCTCTCTGAAAGTTTGGCTGTTTAGGAACTGAGCTGAGCTGAGCTATAGGGATGATTTCACATTTGCACTCTTGCAAACTCAGTTTCTTCTTGTCACCCTGTGGCCACATGTAACTTTTCACAGCTTTTTCTGATTTGCTGGTGCAGTAGAACAGAACCTGCTGCTCCATAACTAGCCACTCCTGCCTCTGCCTCAGCATACTCTCTGGAACAGTGGAAAGTGTCAGGTCCGACAGTGAAAGATCTGAGAAATGCTGGAGCAAGGTAGTTAAAAGGAATCTCCTCTGAAGGGGAAAAGTTTGCTTTTGCCTACCCTCAAAGACTGCTTTATGTAGTGTAGCCTACACTGGAAGAGAAGCTCCATTAGAATCAAATCACAGCTTTATTTTTAGCACTTGACGTATTCTCTTTTCTCCATGCACATTTCCATTCCCTTTTAATTCATGAACCTCCTGGCCTCAGTTGCCTCCGGTGGGAAGGAAAAGCACTAGGCAGTTGTATGCTGTGGGAAAGGATTGCTTTTCACCTTTTTGCCTTTCATTTTCAACAGATGCCCTCCTGCTCATGTATGATGAGAAATGATGAACAGGATTCACTTTCTTTGGTGCTGTTCATTATTTTGAACACCTTTATATTTTCCCTTCTCTGTAGTGAACAGGTTTGATTTTACTGTTCATCTAGAAGGTTTTCATGCCTCTAATTATTTTGTCATTTCTGAACTTGTTTCATTTCTATTTTGTCTTTATCAAGGTATCACAATGCACTGTTTGGGTAATAAAAAGTATTTTCAGTATTGCTTCTCTGTTCCATTCTTTTTTTTTTTTCTAACTATTCCTTTTTTTAGCACTGAAAGATATCTCCGACAAAATGCCTACAGTGACACCCAAGTGTTTTTCTGACTCTTGGCAGTTAAATTTAGAAGCCTGAAAATGCAGTTCCTATTCTTCCTCTCAGAAGGCACCATAGAATCATAGAATAGTTATAGAATATAGGTTGGAATAGAATATAGAACATAGGTTGGAAAGGACCTTAAGATCATCTAGTTTCAACCCCCCTGCCATAAGCAGGG
>JBAFWW010018700.1:5441-33016 GCA_036873685.1 Agapornis canus
AGCAGCCTTCCAGTATCTGAAGGGGGCCTATAGGGATGCTGGAGAGGGACTCTTCGCTAGGGACTGTAGTGACAGGACAAGGGATAATTGATTAAAACTTAAACAGGGGAGGTTTAGATTAGGGTGGTGAGGAACTGGAATGGGTTGCCCAGGGAACACCTGGTGTGTTCAAGGCCAGGTTGAACAGAGCCTTGGGTGACACATTTTAGTGTGAGGTGTCCCTGCCCATTGCAGGTTGACTCTAGATGATCTTAAGGTCCTTTCCAACCCTAACTATTTTATGGTTCTATAAAAAAAAATAATTATATACATATATGTGTGTGTGTGTATATATTAAAATGTGAGGACTAGTAGTAAATGCTAGTGCAAAATATAATGTGCACAGTATCAAAGTAATGAATAACTTACATATTTGAATTATAATATTTATGTATTTTTGCAATATAAATAAAAAAGAAAATAAATACACAAACACACATGTATTTACACACACACTTCTTTGCACAAAATAAAGATCACATTTGTTCCTAAACTGGTCTTTGAATAGCAAAAATCTGGAACAATGGATAGTTCAAATATAGCAGAAAAAAATTAGAGAAGATTTTTATTGTGCTATGTTGTCATCTCTTACCCAAATTATTGTCAAGTCACATTAAATTATATGATTAAATTATATTAATTAAAGTATATGATTTTCATAAATTTCTTGAGAAGACTTCATATGAGAGAAGAGTTCATATGAGAAGTAACCTGGTTATACCTGTTTTATTCATCTCTGGTGTCACCGTTACAATACCCTAACAGGCAACAACAATAAAAATCCCACAACTGTAAAGCCATAAATACTGAAGTTACAGTATCACTGAGCAAACTGGGTATGAAAGAAAAGTGAGAATATGCAAAAAAAAAAGATTTTAGTGATTGATGACAGTACCACATAGTTAAGATAGGAAAGAGCTTCCATTTACTGTCAGCATTATATATCTTGTGCTCCCTGTACGGGTTGACACATTCCATGCATGGTCACAGTCCCATCAGGTATTAGATTTGTTAAGCTATTTAAAAGCTATGTGTTGTATAAGTGCTTTTCCTATGTAAGAACCCCAGACACTTAGTGTTTCTACCACGGTATGCCTTAGCCCTTGATTTAAATGAAAGAAAATTTAGTTCCATGCTCAGATGGGGAAACAAAGTATAACAGTATAAGGAAAATTACTTAGCTAAAAAGTAAGTTTTAATATAACAGATTTAAACCAAAACACAAAAATATGCCTGCAAAGCTAAGATGTGTTAACTGAACTTGTTGGGAAGGCTAGGACTGTAGAAGTCATGTCTAGATTTTAATACGTTTTCACCTTTTCTTTGTCAGGCAACACTGGTAAAAGCAAGGCCGTCAGCTCCAGTGCATTGGTCTGACCCTCTCAGCAGGGGTTTTTGCTACCAGCTTCTGATGAGCCCCTGGTCAACTGAGAAATTAGATTCCTCTGGGTCCTCATGAAGACAAGACTTTGATGCCTTTTCTAGATTGAAACATTTACCATGCTGTTCCTATTAGCTGCCATGAGAATTTACCACTTAGTCACTATTTAAACTTTAAAATTTGGCAATTTGGTTTTGCTGCTGTTGAGCAAAGTGCAAGGACCAATGAAGTCGCTCAGAGTGCTAGCCTGCTGCTGCACTAAGGGCATCGCTGTAGCATGTCTCTTGGTCTGGAAAAGTTTAGTAGATGAATGGCTGTTCCTAACAACGCAAAAAGTGGCAGAGGATAAAGAAGTTGCTATTTTACAGAAACGGATGACTAATTTTTCTTCCACATGCCTGACAATTTCACTCCTTGAAAGAAGTGGATTGTTCAACTCCTGCTAATTTGGAAGACAAATATGTTTATATAGTGATTAGCTCATTGTGGGAGCCACTGGAAGCAAATGAAAAAAGACCCTTTCACTGGAGAACTTCAGAGCACTTTTCAAGAGCTATTGAATTTAGCCTCACTACATGAAAACAAAGCAAGTAAATACCTCCTGTTCTAGAGCATCTACTACTACTGTACAATGCAAGCTGCTCACACAGGAAACTGAACACAAAAAGACATGGACATATCCACATTATCCATTAGCAGATTTATTACACATTGGAGGGAACTGATACCAGTTTTGTAAAGAACCATCTCTGATTTTTCACAATCAAAGTTACTACAATAGGATAGAGCTTTTCCTTTAGACTCACAAAAGCAAATCCAATGAAAGAACCTTCTATTAAATAGAACCTTTTCAGGTACCTTTTAAGGCAAAGCAGTCAAATCATGCTTTATAGCAACTCACTGCTCCAGAGTATGGGAAGAACCTCATACAAATGCTCCTAACCTGAAGCGAGTGCAGTGAGGTCCTGTACCTGGAAAAAGACTGGAAAGTGAAAAACCTCTGAGTAAAGCAATAAATTCATCTATTAAAAATAACATTCTGATAGATGAATTTCATGGAAATGCACTTCCTTTCAATATTTTTATTAAATGATACATTTATAGTAAAAAAGCTTCATGCCTTCTGGATATTCATGGATTGAGGCCATTAGCAATTCTTAGCTTGTTTTTGATGCAAGCAACCATTGATATGTGGAGTAACTTCAAGCTGGTTTTCCCCATCAGTAACAAAACTTATTACAAGCAGAAAGACTGAGTCACTGTGTGGCACATTTTCCCCAACAATAAAGTGAAAAAGAAAGAAAAAAAAAAAAAACTTTAAAATGTGCTTTTGACCATTTTCATCAGGAACTGGGCTCATGTTTCACCCCCTGTACAAACCATGGCCTCAGCACAGCTGTCACATCATTATAGGAGCGGACTTGGAGAGGACCATAGCATCTCCCAGGTATCTCAGCCTCATGCGTCTTTCCCCACTCTTAAGGCAAACAGCAAACACATTTACAATGGTCTGAAAAACAGTTAGTTTTGAGTTTAAATTTAAAAGGACTGGAAGACCAGAGTTACTCCAAAACTGTCATCACTGAAAGCCAGTGAAGAGAGTGACAAGGACTTGCATTGAGAGAAAGCAGCTACCTCAGGTCAAGACCTGATATCTCTGTTAGATGTCCTGAGAGAGGAAAGGGACACAGAGGGCATAAAGACCCCTGGTAGTACGGTGACAAATCCACTCACATCCTTACAGCACCACACCATGTTATTGTGCAATCATCACAACTGTCACATGGATGAAAAGACAGTTTCTTCCCTTAAAGCTTTATCCAAGTTTTGAGGATGAAGGCACATGAATTCAAAGCTGCTTTTTGGATTTTTGTTTAATTAAAACTTGTTGGGTTTTTTTTCTTTTAAAGCTAACTCACTTCACAAACCCATTATTAAAAGAAAACATCTTTAAAGCAACACTAATGGAGACACACTCATCAAATATGAACAGCCCCAAAATAAACAGCATTGCTGTAAACACAAAGTAGGCAATTATATTATGGGCTAATGAGGCAAAGCATACCCAAACAAGTTATCAAGGAAGGGCTCAGTGACTGTCTGCTATCAGAACTGCCACTGGAGAAAGCTGATGGTGATTACTTAGCACAAAACAGGTTCTAAGTACGATTTTTTTAGTAAAAGAGTAGGGGGGTACAAGAGGTACAGCAAATTAGGGAATGAGATAAACAAGACCTATTTAAACATTCCTGAGCAATTTTTTCTCAGCAAGTGAAAGAGGGTGTTCTGATTATAATGCAGCAACTTTGATATAAATTCAATTACTATGAATTCTTCTCTAAGGATAAAAGTTAGCTAACAGAATACAAGTCACAAGACAAAGAGCTCAATATGATTAAAAAATTAAAAGCTTTCTACAGTTGAGTATAACACTTGCCATCACAAGATATGTAGCTTGGGCAGCAGCAGGCAAGAACCCCAGGCAGCCAGGGGGACACATAAGCACTCCCCGAATCCACCACTACCATTGACAAATAAGCAAAGCAGGAAAAAATTGTTGCTACTTAGGAACAACTCACAGGACCTCTCATCTGAAACAGCAGCTTTGGAGCAGAGGTTAAAAAAATAAAACCTGTGTATAAGATAAAGCTGGTGGAGATAATAAAAACAAGCTAACCTGTTAAGTTACATGGGTATAAAAATTAAATATTTCCCATGAGAACGACCTGCTGCCTTTTTTCCCCACTTACCTCTTTTTCTGATACTAGGGATTAAGCCAGCTCAGCTTCTTCCCAGCATTGCAGTCAAAGTACAAACCAGCAACTGTCATCAGTCCCAGGCAAGTGCTTCATCTTAACATCTTCCTCCTACACTCACTGAGCTACACCATACAAATTGGTATGTTTATTCATCTCTTTACCCCCAGTACCATGCTTCAGACTAAATGCTTTTTTCATTCTACTTCCCCAATGAGTTAGAGAGCACACAAGTTGCATTGCAGTCTCTTTATTTCTTAGAGGCAGAGCCTTGTACCATCCTCTTCTAAAAGAGCTTTTTCATCCCCTGGAACACTCTATTCCCTCTTCTTCACAGCTGCTCCAGTCTGGGGTAAGATTTTTGAGCATGTAAATGTGTTGAGTATTGCTAGGGAATATAAGAATCCTAGTGTGTCTTGTCTTTACTGGAACTGCCTCTTCTGAGGTGCCCCTTTGCATTTTTTGTGCAAGAGAATGGTGGCTCATGGTTGCTTTAGCATTAGAAAACACAAATAATAAGATGATCCCGTATCATTGTTCAGGCTTTCAGGGATGAAGAAGACAAAACATGGAACTATTAAAGAATAAGTCTAACAAGAATAAAATACAAACTAGGTTGCAACTACCTAACAGAAACTAAAAATGTGGTAAGAGTGAATTTTCAAATATAATAAATGGAAAAGATAACATCAATATCAAAAAAAATCCTAAGAAGTAGCATTATTAAACAGCAAAAAGTTGCTTACAGGATCTAAATTATTGGTGTGACCCCCATAAATGATTCCATAAATAACTGCTCCTGTTTCCACTGTCATTCGCCGTGTTATTGTTTTGCTGGCTTCCCAGCAAATGTTTTTATGGGATTTATTGCCAAGGAGCACCCTCTCACTGCCTGACTCAAGGTCCTCAATAACTACTTTACTGTTGTGAAATCTAATGTGAAGGCCAAACACTACCAGCTCACTGCATACCACATTGTAGTATATTGCTTGATATATTCAATACAAATGACAAATTACGTGACATTCTTTACTTCCATGTCTTTAATTATCCTGTCTTTCAAAACATTTTAAGAAGTCTTACATCACACAGTCAGTCTTGAAAGCCACAAATTTATGGCTATGGGCTGATTTCATCAATTATTTCCTTCCTTCTTGTAAGTTTCAGCTCATACAGCTTTTTGCCTAGATTTATTATTTTACAGTCATATGGAAGACCTAAGATGTATGTGCATCTATTTGTAAACACAGAATATGAGATAAATATGAAGTGTTATATGGGGGGAACCAATCCTGATTTTGCCTATAAAAATATTGGCTTCCTAATAACGTTAATATTGAGGATAAAAAAAATGGAATTCTAAAATAGTCCAATGAAAATGTTCACTTAGTTACCAAGCAACAGTCAAAAAGGAAACAACTGGACAAAACACGTCAAAAAGCATTAGTGATGCTCTTGTAACCTTCAGGGAAGGGAAGAAGGTACAAGTTCAGGAATGATCAAGTTGATAACATGTTTTTTAATGTTCTATATAATTTACATTAACTATGAAAGTTAGAAAGAAAGAAAATTAGAAAGGAATCATCATTTGAGCCTTAACTTTAAAAAGTCAAATTCATTGCCTCATATCTGGCACATTTGACAAACCCAGAAGTGCGTGCTACTCAAGAAAAACTCTTTCTAACCTCTATGTCTGTATGATGTACACAGTAACCTCAGAGAGGAAAACAGGTAGGTAAGCACATTATTACTCCATGTATAGGATGGTTCTTCAATCTCACATGCTAGTCCATACTTCCACATTTTCACCATGCATTCCCACTTCAGCCTTCGCTGAATTTATGCAGTTCTGGCATTGATTCCCAGTACAGCTTTAGGTCACACACTGGCAGAGAACAAAAATTTGCCATAAGGAACAGCTGCTTCAAAAGACACACTCAAATACGCAGCCTCAATTTTCCCTCATGCAAGTGACACATATACACAAGCATCAAGTGAACTGAAATGAGAGGTTAAGGTTTGTGTTTAAAACATGACTCAGAGAACTTGAGATAGTTTTAGTCTGCTGCTACACACTGAAGCCAAAAGAATAATTACGGACTGAAAGGAGCTAAAGAACACACTTGGATATTACAGGTCTGCATGAGATAAGGTACGGATAAGCAGTCAGGATTAAATGTCAGTCTTAATGGTGATTTCTTTATGTTTGTGATTGCTCTGATAGGCAATGGGCTTTAGTAGCTTTTCTTAATGTTAAATTACAAGAGCGGAGGGAGCAGAGACAGCTACAAAGTAGGAAAAAAAAATCCAGACAAGCCTCATGAACATTCTTGTAATTTTATGTATCTTAACTTTGACATAATTGCCCCATTGAAGTCCTTTGGTATATTACTGCAGATTACCTAGAGACTGAAGGAACATACTACAAAGCATGCAAAAGCATTTAAAGAAATTCTAGTTACACTGGCTTCTGAAATGCTTCAGTATTAGCCTGCGCATGATCTTATACATCTGGTTCTGTAATGTTCAAACTGTTGTAATAACACATACACACATTCAGAAAAGTGCACAGTTTAGTGCTCAGCCAGTTGTTGCTAATGCATTGAGCAGTAATGTTAATCTCAAAACATATTACTTGGTACCATGCTTCAAGTAATTGATAAAAAATGGCCTTCAGCCCTAGCTCTCAAAACAATCGAGGTTACCTGGTACATAAGACATCCATTCAACTCATCTGGCCCATTTAAAAAAAAAATAATATATATATTTAATATATATATTTATACATATTTAATATACATTTAATCCAAGATTGGTCAGAACAGATGACCTGGATGTTGAGCAGCCCTTTGCATCTTCAGAAAAGGTAAAGTAAGGGCACAACGCAGACAGCTCTTCCTGGCCACCTTAATACTACTTTTTTGCTTTTATAGGGTCACTGTGAATACTAGCACAATATAGTTAGTTCAGCCTCCCCTGCTCATGAAATCCTTGAACATTACATTGAAACGGGCAGCTGACATCAGGAGCACCTTGGGTGCTTCCTTATCCTGATATTTTCTTATACTTAAGACCCAAAACTGCATCCCCCCTACTTGCCACACTGCACTTAGTTTTATGAAGTCATTCATAACATATTCGCAACTTACTCCTGACTGGGGCTAGTTTTACAATCAATGCATTTATTACATTATCTTATCCTTCTCTGTCAACCATTTCCTTTGGTAACCCTTTATCCATGGTACCCAGTCATCTGCCTTGTACTTCACACCAAACATTTTCTTTCTCAACTTAAAGGCTTCTAAAATGATTTTCAGGCTAGGGGTAGACAATACTAAGGGAAAAAATGAACATTCTGAGATGATACAAGGACTGCCTAGAAGCTGATTAGAATTTAGGAAGGGGAACTAAACACAAAAACCTTTTCTAATTAAGTTCTTACTGCTTACATATTATTCAAGGATAACTAGTGAAGAGCTAGTGCTACTACTGCTTTTAAAGAAGCAGAAAAATGTAGCAATACCTGTACTCCTTCCTCCTTTAGCATGAGGAAAAGGAAAGTTAAGAGAACAAGTAGTATCCATATTCTCTGGATGTATAAACTAAGTGCAACAACTGTACTTACTGAGGATTCCCATATTCAAGCATGTTGACAGGACAACTGAATTGTTTGGACTGTGTAATTTTTAGGAAGGAATCTGTATCACAAACTCTTACATCACATGTGTATACAAGTCATTTATTTCAACCACAGAGAAGTACAAGGCTGCTTTGGAATACAGACTGAAGAGACTACCTGAAAAAGCTCATTTTATTATATTATATATATATTATATATTCATGAGTCTCCCTGCACATTCCCATACAATCAATATGAGAAACATGAACTAATTATAGAACATCTGCATAGAAATTATATAGTTTGGGGTTCTGTGGCATGATTCCCTGTGTGATCTCAGGCCAGTTTCTGAACCTCTCCAAATCTCCGCTCCTTGTTTGCAAAGCAGATTAAGATTAGTTATGCAGGATGGGGTGAGACTTAATTAACTCAAGTTTATAAAGAGCTTTCTGATCTTCAGATTCTATGTAGAAGAATTTGAAAAATCCATTTAAAGAAGCAAAGAAGCATGTAAGCCAACATCTACACAATAAACATTTGGTGTATCAAACAATGCAGAAAAACTGTACTAACATTTCTCTGCAGAAGCAGCAAAAATTGCATTAGCAGACAGCATAAAATATGTATATTAAAAATAACTAATTCACTTACTTCTTCCTAATTTCTAGGTCTGAAACCGGAACACATCTCAGGCCAGCTCCCAGCACCATGAGGGATGATGTTAGTAACACAGTTACCCTCAGACCTAAGATGAAAAAACAACAGTATGTTAGAAGTCAGCAATGTTACAAAACCAGTATTACATAAATATATATATTTACATGCAGTCTCACAGAAGTAATACATATCTCTTTCATATCATAAACACTTTAGTGTTTATATTAATTACAAATAAATTATGAAACCTTGTGTTATTTTCTATACTTAATACTCCAGAATTACAAAGGCTTACTTGTAGTGTACTATTGCACAGGACTGTACCCAAAATCTTACACAAATTCTTGGAAGTGGAAGGCAAGAATAAAAGTATCATCAAAATGTACAATATTCCCTTTAGCACTAATTCTATCACTAATATGCTCCAGTGTGTGGACTGAAGTCTAGGAAGATCCAGTGATGAATCTGTACATTCTTTTCCAACTACTTAATTAACACAGGCACAGCACTGTTATTATTTTCTTCCATAATGCAGGTATCCATTTCATCTTGAAGAAATAACCATTTATTCAGGGTAAAAAAAAAGTGCAAGTTATTTTTTTTTTCCAGTCCTTGCAATTAGGCCAGGTTTTCGCTGTGCTCAGCTCAAATATAGTACATCAGAAAAAAGCTACAATTGACCGATGCCTTGAATATGTTTTTTCCTCATACTGCAATTCTCAACTGAAAAGCACTTAGATTAGAAACAGCTTTATTTTAGTGCTGCAATTCCTTTGCCAGCAGTTTACTTGCTGCTGCTAAGGTGTTCCCATCAGCAGCAAACAAAAAGAGAACGGTGAGAGCTGAGAGGTTGAACCTCCAGAATCTTGTAAAACACAGAACCATAAATATGCACAATTAAAAACCACTGATACAGCATATATCTGTGAAGTTGGAAAACTGAAACAATTTCACAGCAACAAACAGAAAATAAAGGGCTGCTGTGTTCTTAGCAGAACATAATAAAAACAATTAAGTGATAACAAACACCCAGCTTCTCTTAGGTTCAGGTGAAACTAGTAACTATCCAAAACACAGACAGATAAACAAGTTCCTACAACTCACTTAACAAAGAAACAATTTCTATTCTTTCTAAACCTGCCAATTTTCAGAAGTGTTCCTTCAATGTTAATGACTCCAGTAATCAGTACAATTCAACCAGTAGTCACATTAAATATTTTGTCTCTATGTGAATTTAATGGGAGTTTTAGAGCATGTATTTTTCTAAAGTGAAATTTTAAATTACAAGACACCTCTTGCTGTTATTGCAACAACTCTTAGCAAATGTCACTCATGCTGGACACTGCACAAACCAAACCGAAGAATGCTTCTCTCAAACAACCTAGCCCAAGACAACCCAAATAAAAAGGTTACAGGTTGGCTGAAACGGAAGTATGACTTCCTTTGTTACGGATTAGTCATTAACAAAAGGAATGCTGCCTGCAGCCCTGCAACTCTGGACACTTCGTCCCTGATGCCCTGGAGAAGAATCATCAGATGAAAATATTTGTTTCCTTGAAGGATTCCCAACACCCACCCAGACTTGCTTGTCTTTGTGCTCCACCAGCACATGCTGCTGTTAAACTGGTTTTTCAAGTGTGTGTGTGTGTTCACAGAGACCTAACTAAACGCCCAGACAACACAGCTGTTCAAATTCTTAATGTTCACCTTGTTTCCTTGGCCACCACATGAGCCTTCATGCCATACCTGACCTCATATTACCATGCTGTGTATATTGTAGGCCTAATTATTTGTATCAGGATCGCATATGTGATGCTCTTGCCTTTTCTCCTGGGAGATGTCTCTGTTAGCATTGCTTTTGTGCATAATGAGAACTTATGCAAAATGAGAAATAGAATTTTACTGATGAAAAAAAATCAAAACACGAGTCTTTCAACTGAAAAATCCGAAGTTTTCCATCTGGAAATGCTGCTACAATGTTACAGGAAAGCTCTAGTAACATACATATCACCTTATTTTCCAGAGAAACCACAGTCTTTTTGAATTACATTTCACAAAGCAAACCATGTCCTGCCTTTCAGGAGACACAAGGACAAACAGCCTGGAAGGTCCTGCTCACAGGGTGCCATAGGAGGCACAGGCCAAGTGCAAGCCCAGGGCACAACACTAAGCAGGTGTTATAAAGGAATTTAAGCTTAGTCACCACAGGAAACATAACGAATGTTCCCAGATTAAAAAAATTCTATTTATTTTTAATTTTTAAAAAAAACCCCAAAAAAACAAAAAAAAAAAAAAAAAAAAAAAAGGTAAAAAAAAAGTTTCAATTTAAATCTGCAGAGAAGTTTCCTAAGAAAAACAACACACAATTCAGTGAAAACCAAATTGGATGCTGAAGCTTTATCCTAGCCCTAAATTTAAGCTTATCTTTAATGTCAACCTTACATGTCTGGCAATTTCAATATATAATTACCTGTTAAAGCCTCACAATCATATGCACCATCTGATCTCTCCAAACATTCTTTGAAGACCTTCTCTTGAACATTATACACTGTAATGCACCATTTTTAAATGTTTTGATTGCACAGATTATTCTTTCACCTTTTTTGTTTTTTACACACCCCTAAAAAATCTTTCAGTTAAAGCTCCATGTTGAAAATGATGACACCAAAGTGAAAATGACTGTCAGACAAGCAGTGTTAGACATTTTATTTGCTAATTACATGATGTATTTCTACCCTCTAAGCACCTTCCTCTTTCATTTTGCTTCATTTCAACTCTCTGAATCTCCCCTCCTTTGCATCTTTGTTAGAAATTGGAAATTAATAGTATTTTATAATTATTTCTGTAAGTTTGCTTTGAGCATTGCAGTGGTCCTTAATCTGAATTGGACATCTTATATTACTCTACAAGGGGCACCCCAGTGTTTCAGATAGCAGCATACATCATGGGGACAATAAGTCTAAGTAATCAATCTAGCTTGAAAAAAAGCCCACGAACCCCATAAGAAATTCTTTCTCTATTTTAAAAGATCTAAGCAATTCATACAACCAAGATTCTGAGTAGATGTAGTTAACTTCATTAATTTTACCCTGTAAATGCAAGAGATAAGGAGTGATGTGCACTACAGTTTATTAAAATCCACAATCCAGTCCCCTTCCATCAGAGATTTCTGACACATGGCTGGAAAGGGAATAAAGTCTTTTAAATGGATTTTCTGCCAATGGAGGAAGTTTTCTGCGCTCTGGGGCCTTCCTCCTCATTCCCACCCTGTTCCTGCAGGAGTTCTCTGAGTCCCCCAGGTGGCACTGACTGTTGAGCAAAGTGTGGCCACTTTCAGAAGGGCCAAACAACATTTGACAGCAACAGAAAAGTCTGAGCCAGCCACAGAAATTGAGTCAGCAATAAGAAGCCATAAATTACCATTTATGAGTAAAGCGGTCGATATTGTTCAACTGCTTAACCCTCCTGTGGCTAATAATACAGTCTGCTTTACAACTTCAGCAGCACATGCTGCATTTACTGGGTTTTATTTATTTTTAAAACAACTACCCCCAAACTCCTAACACTATCAGAGATTTAACACAAACTCTCAAACCACAATCCTCTTAACTCTCCTGAAAAAAAAACACACCTTTTTAATCTTGCCAACACCATATTGTATTAGTAAGCCCAGGGACACTTCTAGCTGGCCCACTAACTTCCTTTTCCCTCTGCTGCTGAGAAAGCAGCTGCTGCACACACACCATGTGATGAACCCAGGCTTCCCACCACACACAGCCCAACACAAAAAGCAAGCAAAACCCAACCACGCTACAAGGCTTCATGCAACAGCAGACTGCAGTGGCAGCCAGTGCACCCAGCACCTCTTCAGCTCCCCCCCAGCAACATCAAGCAACAACACCCATATGTAGGTGTTGCATTCCCCAAAACTCTTCCAGCACACCTTACTTTCAAGATGCATCTCAAAGCACATTAAAAGAAAATGCATTTCACCTCCACTGCATTACTGACTTGGAAACCAGCAAGTGATTTATTATGCCTAGTTTAATAAGGAATTTAATAAAAGATGTTGTACAACTACGATTAACTCCTCATTCCAACTATTTATCAGTCTGTCTTTCAGAAAAAAAACATTATTAAAATGCTTAATGTTTTTGCAAGCTTTTGAGAAGTATGACCATTCCTTGTCTCACCTGTCACCCATTACCATAGAACATGACTGACAGACTATAAAAACCTGTAAAACCCAAATCCTTACTCGCAGAAAGCATACATTCAAGTCAAAACTGTTTTTACATCGAGAAATGCAAGTTTCTATTTCTGCTGGGAGGTTTCTATTTCTGCTGGCTAGTGGCAACAAACTCCCCCTGCGTTCCCCTAGATGAGACCAGCATACAGAAGCAGCCCAGATACTGAGACAGACGCATGGAGAGCAACACAGTTCTAGTCCAGAGCATCACAAATGGCAGATATTGTTTGGGCTTGGTTTCCACATCCCTGCAATGATCTTAGGGGGGGAATTCCACCTGGATGTGCAGAACAGTCATTTTTCACTTTTGCTAAGACTAATGGAAGTCTGGCCAGAGGAACGGCTACTGGATTCAGCCCTCTGCCTAGCATGGTGGCAGTGGATTTCCCTTATGCAGCTCACATACCCCTGCTCTCAGATGCAGTAGCATTTGAGGGGTTTCCTTCCTTCAGCTGCAGATACCAAAATAAGCCCTCACAAATATGGAATACAACAAAGCCCTAATTAGAAACGAGTGACATCAGCCTGCTGTGCATTTTCAGTTTTTAAAGACCAGGCTGGAAGCCAGAGCAGTCCCTTCTGACACAGAACTGAGAGCATTTCCTTAACTACTCTATTATTTTGACTAACCCATATCTAGCTAAATATAAAAGATTATAAAATCCTCTTAACCCACACATACCAGGAAATAAACCCCTACAATTTCAACAGCCATTACAATAATTCACTGTCAAATTGTGCTTTCCCTTCCAATTTAAAGCAAGTTCAGTTTTCAAACAAATTCTTGCTTTGCCTTTCTTGACAAAACAAAGCACGGGTATTTATACTTCTACAAAAAACAATCTTTACCTTCAGTTTCAGTAAGCAAAGCACCAAGCTTCAAGTCTTTTGCAATTTTTCTTTGGTCCTGGAAGTGGTATTGTGTCTTGTCTAAATACCCTCCTTATTGTTCAAGCATCCTTTTTTATATGAATTTGCTGGTGGGATGCCAATTCTCCATTTCATAGGTCTGTTACTCTTCCTCCTTAATGCATGCCTTTACATTTAAATGTAACAAATAGCTTGATTAAACAATAAATAAAATAAATTAAAACAAATATATAATATTAAAATATAAATTACAAATAAGTAAAAAAAAAAAAGCTTGATTAAACAGCTGACTTTGAACCCTGAAAGGTCTGCCCAAAACTTTGTCCTTCATCATTACCTAATGCTCCAGAAATCTTTGTATTTTAAATGTAATTCTAGCAAAATTATACTTATAGCTGCACCATTTAACCTCATAAGATCAGTGATCTTTGTCACCATTAAAATACCAAAAAGAAATTGCTACCTTTCTACTAAACACTTCCTAGTTTTCTACTAAACACTAAAGCTTCCATTGTGCCTGTACTTTGCCAAATTGACTACTGTCATTAAGGAGGATAAGCAGCAATCCTCTTTCAGAAGAGGCATTCTTGCATCAAGCAATACATTTCTCAAAAGAAAAGATCCTTTCCTCTGATGTGAAAAGACTTCATAGCTGAGATGTGGTCCCAGTCTTTCAAGTTTGTTCTGTGTGTTAGCAGAGAAACGAGTACATCATGTTTGCCTTGGATTCCACAAAGGCACTTGATTGCACAGGAGCATAAATTGTGTTTGAAAACTCAATAGAAAATAAATACATTCTCAAAAATAGGAGCAACTACCCTCAGAAGCAAGGAAAATTAGGAACCAAATGCAAAGACTGCATGCAAGAGAGAAGAACTACTAGGTCATATGTAGCTAATCAAAAATTACTCTTAGCTTGATGTCCAGGATATCACGTGGTGCTATTAAAGCACAACCTGGATCACCCTTTCTCTCTGACTACACAAGGCTGATGCTTCTGTTATTACCCTGTCTTCCATAAGATGTATTTTTAAAACAAATTGAAGCCAATTGTTTCCATCCATTCACCTGGCTCTACACAGCACTGCCAAAACAGCATCCAAATTTCAACTGAAAAGGTTTAGGACTTGAGTTGGTTTGTTGTGGCATTTTTGTTTGGTTTGCTTTTTTTTTTTTTTTTTGACTGAAAATGAATGCTCTGCTAGACAAGTGACAGCATCCTTCTGGTATCAAGTAACAAGAAACCAGCTCTACCATGTACAGTCCATCTGAAACCAATCAGACCCAAAGCTACATTTCAATCCCCAGTCTTGTTTAGGATACAAAAAACAAACCTTTTCCTGTACAAATTCTACAATGCAGCCCAGTTCCACATTTCAGTGGAGGACTGCATGGCAAGGGCAGATTCCACTAGACACTGTGCTCCAATTTCTGACATAAACAGTAGGCAGACTGAGATCCCCAGACAAAATATATACTATAAACCTCTTGAAACATAGATATAGCAGATAACCATCTTCAAAGGGGCTATTCCTCTTTATATCTTACAGTGATTGTGACTGAATCTGTCAGCAGTAGCTGCCAATTAACACCCAGGCCATCAGGAGGAGTTTGAAATTTCTTATATATTAATTTATTTGCAAATTTTAAATTTGAGAAAACAAACTTTTTAAGCATAAATACAGCAGCTTCAAGCAAAACAGTACCTGTGTTTTGACACTGACATTTTTATCAGGGCCAGAAATTCAGAAGAGACAATATCCCAGGCATGTCATCACCAGCAACATAAGGGAACACACAGTAAAATTCCTGTATCAAATTTAGCCAGCCAAATGTTTCAGAGAGAAGACACTCATTTTGAGGGAAATGACTGAACATGAGTAACAACTAAAACAGGTATAGAAGCTGCCAGGACATAACTGTGAGAAGCAAAGCTAAATATAACACAATTGATAATTATGACAATCATACAAACATTCTGCAGTTCTTGAGCTTCTGCATCTTTCTCTATGTCCATCCTAACTGTAAGGAAACCAAGACACTTAAATATTGACACTCTTAACCACACTGCTCACTTCTGGTTTGTATTGTAAATACTATTCCTGTTTTACAGTTTTTTTCTTCTCAATCCCTCTCCCAACAGTCATGAAAACATATTAAAATCCATACTTTCTGTTTGAGATGAGAACATGACTGCACTTCTTAGAAGGGATAACAAGCTATTACAACCATGTCAAGAGGCTGCAGGGTCTTTTTGTCTCTTTGCATCAATAAGGTCAAGCCAATGTGAGCAGTAGGTCCATCCTGTTTTAACATTATCCCAGCATATTAAGCACACAATCAATCTCTAAAAAAAAGATGTCAAGGAAAATATAGCTTAATTCTGCAGCACTCTACTCCTCTACACTTAGTTGTTACAAACTTCATGACCCAAGCTGTTCTGTGTTGTCTTATAGAGTTAGCTCCACTACCACAGATTTAAACAGAGTTAGTAGCAGATTATACCTGTAAAGTATTTCAGATTTTGTGCAGCAATTTAGAAGTTTGATACTGTATATAAAATAGCCCAGGTTTTAAGAATTGAACAGGCTTTCTATGAGCATTTGAGTATATGAAAAGGTAGTTCACAAGTACTAAAGTTTCCTTCCGTATGTCAGCAAGGATTTTGAAGCACCCTATCAGTTTAAAATAAACAATGGAAAAACAAATGGCAAAACATGCAGATTAAAAATCTGCACTGCAAGTTTCTACAAGCATTGCAAATTGTACTTATTGATCCAGAGACTGACATTTTGCCTGAACAGATAAACAAAGTGCCTAGCTGAACAGTATTTGCCTGGAGATCAAAACACTGATTTTAGACTTAGTTTTACTCGCTTTATTAAAATATCTTCTATTCTTTAATACCATGGGTTTTGGCTTCAAATGAGAACAATTGTTTACTGATAGCATACATTTTACTGCAGAGAGCATCCACTTTACCTACAACTAATCCAAGTGCAATGAACCTATGTTAATGCTTGTAGAGCTCCTCTGAGAAAAGAGAGCACTGGCCTGGGCCAGCAGGACCTGCATCTCTCAAGATGCCTTATGAAGTTGGGCAGGCCACTTATCTTCTGCTTCAGTTCCCCCCTCCTCCCCCCGGGCCTCTATCTTATTTTACCATTCCCCCCCACACTCCCCCCCCCCGCCTGATTTATTTAGGCTATATACACATGGAAACAGGAGCCAGTCACACCATGAGTATTAGAAAGGCTAGTAAATCAGGTCTTCTTTTGACCTGGAGTCAGTGAAGTGCTGGGATAATAAAGAGCTATTTGCATGCTTACTAAAACTGTGACATTAATACAGAAATACACTTGTATGAGTTGTTCTTTCTTCCTCTACCTCAGGTACCTTCTTTCTACTCTCAGCTCCAACATTTACCAAAACTGAAATATTTACTGAAATACTGAAGATTCAGGTAAGTCATCTAACCTGTCTTTGCTTTGTGATAAACTGAAAATCTATAAAACGGGGTATGCATGTGTGCATGCAAGTGCCATACATACAGAGATGCAGAGGGACTGACAAAATAGCCAAAAATGCAGCTGGGGAATAAATCACTTCATTAATTTTAAAGCTAAATTATGGATGCTCATTAACAAGTCAAGAGAAAGCAGAAGACAACAAGCATTTGCTCTAGCTCTCACTCTTGCATTTGCAGACAAATGCTGACAACCCAAGCTCTTTCAGCACTGAACAAGGGGGGGGGAGGGGATATGCTTTTTCTTTTCTCTCCCCACTCATTTCAAGGGCACCTGATTGCACAGCAGGCTTAATGACCACACAGCTAACTACAGAACCTTACCTGTGGTGACAGAGAGGAAAAGCAATCTGTCTTGTACACATCTAGCAAGGAAGATGTTCTGTCATTACCTTAGTGGTATTTCCCCACATCACCCAATGGTACATGAAATTCTTAATTTTAAGGAATACAGAGGCATTTTGTTTTGCCACAACAGAGTATCAAGAAGCAACCATGAGGCAGGGATCGGCAGCTATACTGCTCAGTGCATCTGTTAAACAGGACACTAAGTGCAAAGTTTCTCTTCCTTACTATCCCTGCTGCAAGTCAGGGGAAAAAAGAGCCATGAGTCTCACTGACCCAATTTCCATGCAGGTCTTGTGACTTGTAGGAAAGGTCACTGGCATGAGCTTTCAATTTTCCTATGTGTGAACAGTTTCAAAGCTATGTTAACATTAAAATGCATCAGGCACTCTTTAGGGTACATAGTTCATCCTAAAAGACACCCTTTGCAGCACTGTAATGGTTCCTAAAATTTTTTTAAGGCTTCTGATCAGTTCTTTAGGTTCATGTGATTAATTAGAAATATAACAACTCCACCTCTCACGAATAGTCAAAAGAGATGGTGCTCATCAAAAATAACTAAACAAAGAGTTCCTAAATGCAGTTGTAGGTCCTATATTCCAGAAAAACATCAGTAGACTCAAAAAAAGCAGAAGACCTCTCACTTTTAAAACACGTTGCTTCCTCAGGCTGAGTCATACAGATCTCCAGCTTTAAAAAGAGGAAAAATCTAAAAATTCTCTCTATGACAAATCTGCATGAGAAAGCTTAATTTGTAGCTTTTGAGGAAGTTGAGGCACTGATCACAAGCTTCTTCAGCACAATTATAGTTACAGCACAGCTATGGAGCCACAATAGCCCATGCGCATGAGAAGTATTAAAAAACAAAATTATGGCAGGAAGTGATGGAATAATTTCAAATGTCACCACTGAGATAAAGGCCACAATTTCCCTTGCCCCAGGATCATAACTAAAAAAATACTTAAAGACATTTGTACCAGCAAGGGTTTTGGTCTGCTCAGGCGAGGCTACACCAGGTTGCCACTGAGAAAATTCAAACAACATCCTCCAAGAAAATGTTCAAAATATTCTAACGAAGAATTACCAAAATACCGTGTTCCTTAAATTTACCCCTGCTCATCTCAGTACTGACCTTGGGTTTGGGGGGAAGGGGAGTGTTTTTAAACAAATATTTTATATTAACCAAATATTTTTGTTTGGCCATGTCAGACTATAGATTTTCACAACATTGAACATTATTTCAGGACCCGTGCTGTGCACTATCTACTTCTTCAGCTTTGAAAAGGCAAGAGAATACCTCTCCTTTCCATAGCTCCTTTTCCACAAGCAGGGCATTTTGTACCAGGAAAAAGGAAAAAAGGCAGAAAGTGGCAATCCAGAAAATATCCAAAGTTTAGTAACAAGTAATGAACCTCATTTCTGCATTCACTTCAGGCTTGTTTTTCACTCTTAAAACATCACATTAAACTACCTCCTAAAACAAATACCAACCTAAAATAATGCATAAAATTTGTTTTGTTTATGGTAATGGTAATGCTGTTACTGGGATTTAGAAATCAGTAAAGCTGGGTTAGTTCAGCTTTACCAAATTAAAATAGTCTTTCTTAGTTCATACTCAGTTTCTTCTGATAGGAAATAAATAAATATAATATTAATTCTCTGAAGGAAACAGACTCATTTTTCTTTAAAGAGATCAGATTCAGCTTTTGCAGGCCAAAACCTGATCTACTCTTTTTTTTTTATCTCTTCAATGTAGTTATAAACTAGTAGCTAGGAATTACAAACACAGTATAAACATACAGCTAGCAAAATGAACACAATACAACTTTCCTAAGTACTTTACTACTTCCATAATAAAAATCTATGAGAAAAAACAGGGGAGTTGGATAACAGACGCATTATTGTTGTCATTTATGTTACAGAAGTCAGCACCTGCTACCTTTACATACCACAGCTGCCACACTGTCAAAAATTTCTAGAAGGAAGAAGCTTGGAAACATTCAAGTGTTTTTAAAACTGCAAGGCAGTAGACAGTGTAACAGTATTTCTGTGTCCTTATACAAGGTTTTCCAGATGGGGAGACACACCAGACAGAGAGCCACATCCAGCCCAGCATCCCGCTCATGCCTCCAACACAAGGCCAGGCACACTGATCACCACCAAGGAACAGCCATCTTCCTCTGCATAAGCAGGGCCTGAGGAGCCCCACAGGGAGCAGGCAGCCGTGGCCCAGGGCACCCTGGGGAAGGAACAGCCGATACACACTCTGGGCAGCAAGAGGCACTGCTGGTGGAGTTCAGAGGTTGCGTTGTACAAATGCAGAAGCCCAGAACCTCGTTAGAGGTAAGCAAATATCAAAAAGGTCAATTGCATTCAAAGAGACTTTCCAGCTCCTGGTTTTAAAAGTGCTTCTCAAGCCAGTTCACAAAAGCTGTGTTCGCTGATCCATAGGTAGGGTGCTGTGCAGGCAGCCCAGGAGGGGTGCAGGCACTCACCACCCCCATCATTTGCTTCTGGCTACCTAAGTCAGGCTTACTACCACATCCTGATCACTTAGCACCCTTTTCCCTTTGCCTCCTACTCATCTTCTCCCTCCACCTTTCCCATCCCTACCACACCCTGTCCCGCAGCTCCAGATCCTGTTTCTACATTCATGCCTCCTGTGCTTCACCCACTACTTTGTCCCATACTCTCCCATTCTCTCTCCTCTTCCCACCTATCCAAGAGCTATTCTCACATCTGCTCTCACTCCCTAGAGTCCTGAGCTTCTCACACCCAACCTCTTCTTCTACTCCTCCACAAGCAGAAATTGTGGAGAATAGAGGGAAATAAGAGTAGAACAAGATGTATATTTGCACAACAGCAGGGAGACACAGACATGAAGCAGGAGAAACAGAAGAGGAAGCAGTCAGAGTAGAAAGAATTTGGGTCAAGAAAGGTTATAAGTGGTATTAAAAATACTTGAGCATATAACAGGGGAGATATCAGTGCACAGCTACCCTAGTATTTATACTCTCTGTATCCAATTTTGAAAAGCTAATGTTGACAAAATATCTTGCTAGCTGGTGCTGTGTCCTGACCCAATTCTGGGATGTTTAAGTGCTTTAACTCTGCTTGTGTTAGCAGCTGCATAATAAAAGTAAGGGATCACACTTCATACTGGTAAATGATTCCCTATTTATCAATTTGTCAACATTAAGGTATAGCACGTTACATATTGCACACTCACTGTGCCTGTATGCTCAGTGCATCAAAGCCCCAGGATAACATTATCCTTGGATAACGTAGTCATTACTATTCTCACATGAGCTACACAAACATGTTAGAGGATTTTACTTTCCACCATGAAAAAGTTATTTTAAATCCAGCATGCAGTTTCCTGATGCAGTTTCTTGCACTTTCTTCAGTACATGGTGTTTTGAACAGCTGTTCTAGCACCACTGCTGTAGCTGCAAAGAAGCAGAGTGTAAAGAGCACAGCAGCTGCAGAAAGCATAGCAGTATAAAGCCAGATGTCTTTAGCAACAAAGTGCAAAGAGGGACAGAGGGTGCTACCATGTAACAGAAAGAGCTAGCTCCAGAAGACATCTGTCTACAGCCATGACTGGCACTTTCAACTAAACCTGGCTCATCAGGAGGTATGGGCAGTGCTGCTAACATTCAAGCTAGTATTGTTATGATAAATCATAAGGGCATCAACGCAATACAACTCATCTGAACCTAATTAAGCCACTCGATGTTGACAATCACTCGGTGTATCTCAAGTGGTCTTTTGCAGCATGCCTGACTTCAGGGAGGGTGTGCCAATCAATTCTCTAATGAGTCCTCACTTCTGCAAGCACGTGCACAAATGCTCTGTGGACTTTCATGTAGGCACAGTATATACAATTAAGCAACAACCGCTAAGTTTGGTTCATTCTTCCTTCTTCTTTTCCTCTCATGTTACAGAGGAAAAGTATGTCTATACAAACACATACACAAGAAACTCATCTGTAAAATTTAGCTGATCAAATATCTGCTCCAGTGGGATTTACCCACATTCAGCTCTCTAATTGCTTCTTTCATCTTTCCACATGAAAAACAACACTTCATCCCGTTTCTTCCAAGATTTGCTAGCTTAGGAAAACTAAACCCTTTCACAGAATTTCATAGCTGTGCATCAGTATCACTTATGAGAGAACAAAATATGCATAGCTCATAATATGCAGATGTCCACAGGATGAAAGAACAGTCTGGGGTAAACAGATACCTCCCTTCAAAGTTCTTTCCGCATCAATCACTTGTTTTTCACCAAATATATACAGCTTTAACTTCATATGAGTCCAGACATTCTCTACACACACACACACAAACACACACACCCCTGTTTGGTTTGTTTTTTTTAACTGAAGCACTAAGTTCACACGTAGCTTTCATTCAATTCAACAGAGCCTTCTGCTGCTCTCACTGGAGTTGACAAGACCTCTGTCTTTACATAAATGCTACTGAGAATCAGTTGTTTATGACGAGACTATTCTTCAATTCCAGCAACATTTCAGTCAAGCACCAGGAACATCACACTTTCCCTTCTCCCTGGCTCCTTGGCATTTTGCCCACACCTTACATCTGTAAGTTTTCCTGCAGGTTGTACTAATCTACCAAAACCATAATGGCTGTATAAAGCTTTCCTATTGTTGAAGTCTGTAAATCCTCTTAGCTTGATCTCACCAAATTACATTAAAGATTTACAGCCTTACACTGAGTTTTATCTAAGACATCTTTAGCTGAGGCTCACACAGAACTTGACCTGTGATTTATCAAATTCGTAATATTGAAATACTGGCCACATATCTTGCAGTCATGCATCTGTGATAAGAAAAGTCTGTTTCTGAGATCATGATAAAAAGGAGCTGAAAATGTGTTTCTTCGCCACAAGGTGAAAACTCTCAGACTTCAAAGATTCACAATTCACCTATTTTTGCCCTTCTGTTAACCAAACCCCCACATGTTTATGATCACCTGCAACACAACAGAACTATGAAGAGCTCCATTAAAAGCTCTGCATCTTCTTGTCAGTGCCCCCAGTTTATATTTATCGCAATGTTGTCTGAGAGCCTGAATGACAGGCAAGGACCCTGGACATGCCAAGCACAATAGAACCACTTAAGAGGAAGAGTCTCACACTCCCTAGATGAACATCACGGGGGGGGGAACGAAGTTTACTTGAAGTAGTTTCCCTGCTGTACCAGTGCCTCCAGATGCAAGTTAAAGGAGTCTGAAGGTCCCCTGAAAGTAAAATCACTGTTTCTATGCTTGCAGAATAAAATGAAAATCTGGGAACTTTAAATATGAAAGCTGCTACGTAGAATTCTCCTTATCCATCAAGTGCACATTATTTTGTACAGAGAATTGTTAAGATAATTTTTATATTAGTAAAGCCCAATTTAGTATCCATATTCAATATTCATGACTATTTTGTCAGACTGTATTAAAGGATTTAACCTCAAAATTCCCAGATGGAAGAGATAAGACCTATCAAATGTCTAGGAGAAGAAACCAAAAAGCATGGCTTAGGAGACAGCAATGAAATCAAGAGTTTGATATTCTGGAAAGGAATAACTAGTCACACAAAAATAATCATGGCTTCAATAGACAAGCCAGTCTCCATTAAAAATCAAATTGCGATTATTGAAGTTTCCTCTCTACTTCGTAATTTAATCACTAGGATAACAATGGTATGTAAATTTAATTTCAGCAAAATAGTTACTAAGAGTGTCCCATGTGAGCATGTATCATTTTATAAAACAGGACCAAAAATAGAGTGCATTTCTTTTTTACAAGTAATGTCACATTTCTTCAAACTCAATGTAAAACTGTGTTCACTGTATTCCAAAAATTAATGAAAAATATCACCATTCTACTCAATTTGTTTAATGTAAATTATCATGAAGCCTTTCATACCTCGTTGCCTCTTCTTGCTTAAATGGGAACATAATGAAGACAGCACTATATATTGCTTCCAGGTCTCACTTTGTAACTATGAACTTAACTAATAAAAAAACCCCAGTGAACCAGACCCACAGAAGTATGTAAGCTTTCGATTTCCAGTGAGAAACTTCTTAACAGTTCTGTAAGCTTACATTTACAGTTCCCAGGAAATGAAACACTCAAGGCACAAAACATCCATAAACACTCAAGCATCATGTGACAAATTGTAGCTAATTTTAATCGTGTCAACAACAAGGGTCCATGCAACAGCACAATGAAGTAATTTCCCATTTAATTTCAGTCTTATTGAATCTCTAAAGGTAATTATCATTTAAACAAGGATGCTCTAATCCTATTGCTAAAGAAAACATACCAGATAAATAAATGTGGCTCCATGGCACACTCTATTTTTTAACCTTTCTTCACTAAGAAACCAATTAACCAAGACAACACCTGTAATTCTACTTATGGAAAAGGGTCTTCAAACCTACTTGAAAATGGTACATACTCAAAAATGAAACTCACAAACATAATTCCCAAGTTTTAACATGCACCCATCCCAGATGGGAAAAGTTACAGATGCCACTGCTGTCTTTATTACAGCACCAAGCCAAGGAGCACAGAAGGTTTCCCCAGGCATCTAAAGAAAAGCATGCTGGCAGAAGTTTCCATTCAGCTAGTGGAAGCTAGGAGGCAGAAACAGGGACAGGGCTTGCTCCCCAAAGAGGAATTTCCAGCTGTGATATGTGAGCCTCACTATGTATCTGAGAACAAATGTATTTTTGAGAATAACAAGAAAAAGTAAGAACTAGCTTTCAATTTACATACCTTAGAGAAACACCAGCTAAATCCAGGCTTCCTCCAATGTCTCAAAGACCCTTTAAAATACAGTGTTAACACCCTTCAAAAAAAGTCTGCTCCTTCTGAGTCTGATCAGATATTTAAGTAAGATTCTTTTGCATTTACAGCCTTGTGAAGATCATCACTATCATCCTGATGAAAATTCACCCTCAATTTCACAAAAAGCAGGAAAACACTAGAGATCCACAGGAACATGGGCTTAAGTCAACCAAGACTATCATGCTGTTTCTGACACCAACACTATCAGAGTCCTTGGAGAAGGTGTACATTCACTTGTAGTATCTTCTGCAGAAATTCCCAGGGGACCCAGAAGTGATACCATCTACACACCTTGCCGAACCCATCAATTCCTCCCATTCTCCAACTGCACTGCCTGTGCCAACTGCGAACAGGCCTCCATGAAAATTTAGGAGGCACACTTGGCAGGCCAGGAGGGAAAAGGTCACAAAGGCCAAGAAACCCTTCAAGGTCAGAAAACAAAAAAAAACCCAACTCAAACCTAGTTTCTCCATCCTAGATACCTTCTATATAGAACTGAGGAATAGATAATTTAGAGCTTATTTAGCATTCCTGTTACTAATAATAAACACTACTGCCCTCAGAAGACCCCATGCTTCTCTGAGAACCTGTGATGAAACTGAATCATGTAGCCCAAGAAACATCTCTTCCAAGGAGGATTATGAACATGCCAACTGTTGAATATTTAATCATTCAACTTCTAACTAGTTAAAAGGTAAAAAAATAAATAAATAAATAAAACCAAATCACTGACCAAACCCTTATAAGCAGTACTGTAATAAGAACCAAACGCATAAACAATACAAAACAAGTTTGGTATGGAAACCAAACTATACCAAGCTATATAAATACTACATTCTATATAAATACTATATGCCACAATGATCATCTGAAAACCAAACAGACAGATGCTTTTGGACTTCATTTGAAGCATCATAACACAACATCAGACTTTGCTGATATCAGGCGAATCAACTGAACCATCAGTTAAGATATACCTCTGACTCAAGTATAGGACTATCCAACTACAGAATCTCCCCTCAAATTCTGACATGAATTGTCTACAGTATCATACATCTCATACATGCCAAGTTCACATGTTGACACTTCACATTTTTTTCTTGACAGTTTCTTTACTTGCTAACTCCAATGACAGATGATTGAAGCGAGAGAGTAAACTGTGTCATTTCTCTGTATTTTTCTGGTACAGAAAGTAAATCCAGTGTAATAACAAGCATTTGTAGTCCAAGCAAGTCAAACACTGCCCATGCAAGATCAGACCTACCCAATTTTACAGCTTCAAAGCAGTAGCGTTAGGCTCCTCCTGGAGCATGCATACTCCAAAGAGCAGATACCTTCCCACAATGTGCCTCCACTGTCACTTCCAAAGTGAACAGTACTACATTCACTGTGGAATCATCCAGACTCAGAAAACAGTATGAAATACATAGGGCCCCCACAGAATCTGCTGCTGTGCAAAGAACATGCTCCAGAGCACTTAGGTACTCCTTATGCATAAAGCCAATGAGCTAGACGCTTTATTTAGGCTAACAACCAAAATCTTCCCCAACAAGGAAAGCAACAAAGCAACAGCTAAGGGGTAGTTCACATCAGTGTCTTCAATGAACACGGAAATTGAAAAAACAAAAAAACCCAACCAACCAACCAAACAAAAAAACAAAACAAAACCAAAAAACCGCTCATGCAATCAGTTACAGTAATGAGGAAAATCTTGTATGCATTCTCGTTAATACAAGCCCCATGGGAAACCATAAAATCCAGCATGCACATTATTAATCACTAAAGAAACAACAAAACACTAATGTTTCTTCTCCTATGAGCTACTTTGAAACTTTTCCAGTATATTTTCATACGCGTTGGGATCAACTTCATAGAAAATGAAGAAATAAAAATACAGACTTAATTCTACAAGCACAGGTTCAAGTTTAGCTTTACTTCCTTCATACCATGGAAAGACTACTTCTCTGCAATGTGCAAAACAAAACAACTTACTTTAAGATAGCTAACAACACTATTACACAGCAGTCTAGACTGACATTGTTGACTGAAGCCTAATTGCTTGTGAGAAGACTGGCTGTACAGCCACCATGACCTCGTTTGGAGAATGTATTTTCAGCCCAACAGGTTGCATTCCTCCAGCACCTCTTCACCTTTAGGAACAGCAATTCCAATTTTGAGACACAAGCCTTCTCAGCTACAACTTTTCTCCCTGCCTGCCTTAAGTTTCCACATCCCCCCCCCCCATGTAAATAAGCCATTAATTCCTAAATAAATGGAATGAGTAGCACTTAACATCAGGAACCACAAGTGTATACAGACTCCTATCTCCTGTTTAGAGGCCTGTTTAAACAGGATTTAAAAGACTAAATGCTTCTATTGGTTTAAGCTCAAACCTGCAGACACAGGTACCTGTGCTCACTGGATTGATTCCCCCGGTGACCACAGATGAACTACATAGGCTCTGGGCAAGTTCTCTAGAGACAATCACCATTTTCAGAAGTCTGCTACTGAAACACAACGGCCTGAACACAAATTAGGCAAGTCTTGTGATTGCCTTCTGAAATGCTGAAGTGCAACTTCTGGTTTATGTTCTTTGTCTTACGTTCTCTGTCTTTGAACCTTCCTAGTGCAATTAAAAGCAAACCACTGACTTTGTGTGCAATCTGCTTTTAAAAATGAAATATGTCTTTCAGGACGCAATGGCTGTCACGAACACTGGCTTTCCTTGCTCCAAACACAGGTGTTTGTTTTACAGCTGAGTACCAGAAAAACATGACCAACTCCAGGTCGAGCAATGCCTTGCCTGGAGCACGTGTCCGGATCCACAGCTCAGCCACCAGGTAAAATGCCAGCATTCCGATTAACTTTAGGAACTGCTTAAGCACCTTCGAGTGAAAGGCCTTTGATACGCCTTTGTTTGCGCTGAGTACTTAAAATAGTACTCAAGATGCCTTTAAAGCATTAGTCACCGCCTTTTAAAACCAACGCCAATAGCCCCGAGCGAAACTGGTGCACTTCGGCCAGCGGTGCCCCTTCACTCGGCATCAGGACCTCGACGACGCCCCTCACCGAGGCGTCGCCAGGATAGGGGCACGACCACAGCCACCGCGTCCCACCCGGCCCGGGGAAAGCCGCGGGAGCGGGGAGTCCCGTGTCCCGGCCCAGCAGCCCCCGGCCCCGCTCACCCTTTTTGTCCATGAGCCACATGAAGAAGAAGCAGGGCGCGAACCCGATGGGCCCCCAGAAGACGAGCAGGGCGATGTCCCA
>JBAFWW010018703.1:0-14695 GCA_036873685.1 Agapornis canus
CCGCCGCTTATTCTTTTTCCTGTTTTGTCATTTTATTTCCTGCTATTTGCTCGTTTTGTGTTTAGTACCATAGGGTCAAGCCTCAGAACAGGAAGCCGAGAATAAGACAGACAGGATACTGCAGAGGTTTTGATTTTTGGATTTGTTTTTTGATGTTGTGGGTTTTTTTTTCCCCAATGAGAGTGCAGCAATTTATAAATACTTGGTAACCTTTTGGAACTGGGAATCTGAACAAGTTTATTGGAGAGCAATTTCAGGTATTTCATTATCACTGTCTCTTAGGGGTTTTATTTTTGCTTTCCTCATAATACATTTGAAATTCATGTCTTATCAGGTAAGGCAGCAGCATGTTAAATCCTTAACCTCAGTACATTTATATGAGCTGTCGCATGGGATTCCCCCTCTCCCTTCTTTTTTTTTTTTTATCATTTCTGAATGCTTGCTTTGTAGTTATTGTTAAGCATATAATTAAGGAGAAAAATCTCATTTTGGTGTTTTAAAAATGAAAGAGCTGCAATGAGGTCTTTTTGGCAGCACAACATTTTGTTACAATTTCACTGGCCTTATATTTGGGGAGTTTGCCAGTTTGTTGGGGTTGGAATGTTTAAATTATTATAAAAGATTTTCCCTCTGAACTGTTTAGAAGTTAACAGAGGTCATAGAAAACATATTAAGGTCTAAACCAATCAGTGATGTAATCAAAATCCTAGCACTGCAGGACTGTACAGTTTTTCTTCCTATATAGAGATGCTCTGCTTCAACAATAATTGCTTCACACACGTTTGAGGTTTACCGAAGGAAAAAGGGGCTCCCTCCTCTTTTTTTCTCTCTCTTCATCTTCATCTGCCCCAAGTCTTTCTGATGAGGTATGCTGCTAGAAGTTCTTACTTTCATTTACATACTGATCAGGACTAGTTTTAATGCTGTAGGTATAGTTTGGTTCATATTCTGAACCATCTTGCTTTTTCAAACAGCACTAGAAATTTACCAGGTGGATATCGAGCTCTTTTGGTATCTTTTCTAAAATGGATTTCTTCTCCACAGCTCGTCTGAGGTATGTGCATGAAAGACTCCCACTGAACTAATTTCTCTGAGATTGGGCTTTCTGCTCAACCCATCAACTTCATCCCCACTTTGAAAAAGTTGCTGCTCACTCTGCAGTATTTGAAAATTATTAGGTGTTTTCTATTGCTGTTGAAACCCTGACCAATTGTACTTATTCTCAAAATGCTTATTTTGTGGTTACACCATCAAATTCCTGAGCTATACTGGCTGATGTTAGTGTTGCATTCTTGAAATGCACCTACTTTTCTTTGTGTTTTTCAGGCTTGGGTGATGTATTAATATAAAGAACAAAGGAAAAAAGACTGCTAAAAATTACTCTGTGAATCTAATGTGAAACAATAACAGGATGATTACTGTCAAGACTGACACCCTGTTAGTTTATTCTGTTGAGCCTGGGTTGTGTGCTCTTGAATATTTGATGAATTATTTAGACATAGGAAAACAAGTTAGAGACAGGCAGCTGATTGACAAACTGATTGTCCTCAGTTTGCCAGGTAAAAACCAGAAAGTTTTCATTATTTTAAAGAAAGCATCCATGAGAGGAAGAGAGGAGTTACCAATTATGTTATGCTTTGATTGGGAAAGGCATTTCTAGGGAAATTTTAAGAAAACAATAGCAGTTTGCATACTATCTTGTGCCAGATATAAATAAGACTGACTACTAACATCTTACAGGAAAATTATATAGATGAACATATATCCTGTCAACTGTTTGAAGCAATACTTTATATAAGGGGCAAGGATATTTTATTATTGATCACTGAAATGTACTTCAAAATTGTTGTATTCTAACCTAAGCTTGCTTTGAAGTTTCAGAAGTTGTATATGTCAACAACTGAGACAGTTGGGCAGTAATCAGAAGTGGGTATTTCTTTGCTAATTTATTTTGAAACGAGGCAGAAAGATTGCTATAATTTGTGTGTGTGTGTGTATTTAAAACTGTGAGGAATTCCTGGAGGAATGTCTTTAATTTTGTTAGTTTTATGAACTCCAGTACCACTTTACCTGTGGGAAAACATATTAGTCTTTTGGGCTAAACATCATGAAGAGATTTATTGATTCGCTTTTAATAACAGGAACATATTCTACTTTCTTTTTCTCCTTTGAAAATATCTGATATATTTAGGAGGCAGTGGGACTCCTTTGTTTGACCTGTAGACTTTCTATGGATGCCAAAATGAATGCAGCAGAAGACAAACTAAATTAAAAATTGAACAATATATATTCACACTTGTAAACTGAGAAAAATAATGTCATGCCATCAGTAAGACATACTAGATGAGGAATACCATTAGGCTATTTTTAACATAATGTTTTAGAACACTTAAGGGATCAAATTGCTCAAAGAGAAAAAAATCATAAAGCTGAAATATTCTAAAATGGAAAAATAGGAACCTTTGAGAAAATTTTAACCATTAAAAGCTACAACTGATGTTTCTGACTGAAGATGTTATTGTAGGGAGATGGAGAGTGTCATGCAAGTTCTCCAAATATTATTCCCAAAACTCAGTAGTTGTGGCATGTTGCTTCCATTTTCTGGTTGTAGGCTTATTCTTTGTGGATTCCTACCCATGAAAACATATAAAAGTTGGATTGAGAAAAAAAAAAAAAAAAAGGAAGTTTGGAATGGGTGGAGTAATGAGTTAAATGACAAATGTAGGCTCAGAAATCATCACACTTTCCTTAGAGGGGTTAGTCCAATTTCTGTGAAATGTACTGATCTTTTCTTATTCAATGTTAATAGTATTTATTTAAAGAATGACTGTGATGTCTTACTGAATGCATGCCTGTTTTCAGGCTTCCTGGCTTTTACTGATTGTTGTGTCATCGTTTCTGTCTTCCATTTCCACCAGCATGTGTGGTTCCAGCTCCTGTTCATGTTTTCATAATGTGATATTTAGCTTGGATCAAAAGAATTGTTTTTATTCTGCCCTTAATACCAAAATTCGGGGTAGCACCCTTTCCTGACATTTTAAATATCATTTGATAAAGTATATTTTTGAACCAGACATCATGCTATTCATTGTTTCCATTTATCAGCCCAAGAAACTCTCTCTCCTTCCTCTTTGTCCTAGGAAATTCTCATTATGTTGCTTTTTCTGAACACGTTTCCATAGCTCACTGTACCCAGTGCATCTCTGACCATCCTTCCAGTGCTCTATTTTAAAGTGTTACCATCCTTCTTTTTATTAATTTCTTATTTTTTCATAAGTGTATGAGAGAAATAAAAGGATATAACCTCTCTGGTTTTGGTCTCAGAAACAACCAGCTCAGTTTATGCTTTCAAGCTTTATCCCATCTTATGCTCTCTATATCTGTAATTTGTTTCAGTACCTTATAAACATGAAGATCAATCTTTTTCATCTTTCTCCTACTCCTTAAATGCTTCCAGGATTGGCTTTTTAAAGTTACTTTATAATACAATTCAGAACGCTTAAGATCATCCTTCTGATAAATCACAAACAAACTCCAAATCCTGTCAAGGTCAGAAAGAAAAATTTAGGAATAAAGGTAGAAGCTCATGTGACTCAAATAAGCTTTACTTAGTAGTTGTATTGTTCAAAGATGACAAAATTAAGCAGCAACTACACTACTTTCTAACTGAAGTAATGTATCTGAAGGAAGCTTTCAAATGGGTGGTTATTTAATGCATTTGAAGCCAGTGACTTGACTGTGTTCCAGATGTATTTACCTGCAGTGCTTCCATACTCTCATCCTGCCCTGGACTCCATTTTCTACTTTTTAATGGTGCTCCCTTCAGAGTGAGATCTTTCATTTTCTTCAATGATTTAAATTGTCTAGATGTTTTGTTTCAAATTATTGTTGACTTTATTTGCAAAGATAAAATCATGCCTGGAATATTTCTGAAGCAGATGATGGGTGCTTCTCCTAGAAATGTCTCAGAAAGGGCTCTTTCAGTAGTTTTGCAAGATTCCTGGAGTAAGTCTACAGATGAAAACAGAAGGGAAGAGGGTGGTGGATCATTATAAGCTAAATGGTGAAGATGAATTCTGTTCTTTGTAGGGGGTGTGACAAGATGTGAAGACTGAAGAAACAGGCTCTTTCAGATGAGATGTGGGAAGGAACTTTCTTATAGAGTGGATAGTGAAGAGATGCAATACAGTGTCAGAGGAATCTGAGCAATTTGTCATAAAGGTTTATAGAAGAGGTTAAATGCAATGTCTGTTGGGAAATAGGTATAGCTATCTTGTTGGACAGGGAGATGAACTAGGTATCCTCTGATCATTTCCAACCCATGTTTTTCTGTAAGTCTACAAAAAAAAGTGGATGTCTGTGGTACAACAGACTTAAAGAAAAGTGTATCATAAATCATACAGGATTCAAAATAGACCTCATAAAAGCTATCTGCTCAGCCTTTTCTTAAAGCATATAAGCATCCCCTCAAAACATTTATTTTGTGGAATATACACTCTGCAACACTTCCAGGTAGACATAGAAAGAACAAAAATGTTTTCTAAACCATTATTTAATATCTTAGTGTTTCTTTTAGTTTCATTAATATTTCTTTTAATGTTTAACCATAACCAATATGTAAATAAAAGGGATAGAAAAAGGATATTTGGCAAATCTGAACACTTTTTGCTTATAGCCAGAAGAATACTGTACATTTAATTAAAAATATATTTAAATTTATAGTTTAGTAGAAGGAACTAGGGCACTTCAAAAGCTGATTAAATTGAGTGTAGCAGAGCCATTTCAGTGATTTACATTTTATGTTACAATTTAGTGTTTTTCACAACTGAGAAACCCAATCTGATACATTTATTTTCTGAAATAAAAGCCTAAATAATGACAAATAACAGCCTGAACTGTGCAGTGGTGGATAAAGGCAAAGAACTTTTCGGATTTCCATACTGGCTACATTGACGATGCTTAACTGAAAAAGAAATTATCCAACAATATTGGGGTTTTTTTTCCTTAACATCTGGAACACAGTCAATGTTTATCTAGAGATCCCAGTTGGAGTGGTTTTTCCTTCATTTTTCTCTCCACACTTATACACTGTGGGAGACAGAACAGAAAATACTACCTTTTACTATGTTTTCAGGACTTTACATTGCCTCAAACCCAAAATTTATTACAGATCTACTATTGTGAATTAATAAAATTTTATATCTGAAGCAAGCAAACAAAAAAAAAATCTCTATATTAAAACAACTATTATTCTTGTTCATTTTGGTTCCATCTAGGCCAAGACTAACTGGCTTGGAGATAGTTTGAACCTGCAAAGAGCTCTCTTGAGTCATGTTCCCAAAATCCTTGGGAAACTATAAATCAAAATGAGTGAAAATTGTACCAGCATCGGCTCTTTCTAACAAGAGAGTTATTGTGCCCCAGGTTCAGGAGACTGATTAATGCATTGGCTTCTAAGCTACAGAACAAATAAAATAAATATTGTTCATAGAAATTTATTTAGTGAAACATGTATGTGTTTACCTAGAAAGAGGTAGTAACATTTTATTGTGCATGGGTTTTTGGTTTGGATTTTTTTTTTTAGAGTATGGCTTTAGAAAAAGCTAATAAATTCACAAACTGGAATAAACTGTTAATCAAGTAAACACAAATTATTTTACCTTCTGCATTAACAATTGCAAAGGAAAAAGCACAGTACTCTCTTCAGTGTTGTATAGGAAAAACTTGGAGTAGGAAAAAAATAAATTTGAAATGTATAGCTTCTTTTTCTTCCATGAAAGTCAATGTTATGGAAGGACACATCTTCAGGTAAATTGTTTAAATGTAACACCAATTAAAAATTTTAAATCATCGTGTAGAACATTACTAATCAATACTTACAAGAAATGCAAAACCAATTATAACGTATCTTGGTAAATCAGATGCCAAACTGGACTTAAGTCAAACCAAAACTTGTTTTATTTCTTTTTAATAATTCTGAATATGATGAGTCATTAAAAATACATTCCAATTTAATGGCAGACTAGATTTATTTCTCTTAACAAATGATGAGTAAGACATATATAGACTCTGAGAAAAGGAAGATACATCGCATGTACTTAAAATCTGCTGAAAGATTGTTTACTCCATAGTACTGTTTCCAGTACCAGGGGCCCTTGTAAAACTGTGTTGGCATACACACCTAGATGAGGAAGGCTTGCCAAATGTTATTTCAAGACATTTCTATCTGTTTTGCTGTATGCTTTTTGATGGGCAAATATAAAACTGCCTGTAACATTTTATAGAAGCAGGATTTACATCCACCCTGTCTAGAAATGTGTGAGAAGATTTTAAAAAATATCTTTATTCTAAACCAAAAACTGATCTCCACAGGTGCCTTTCCATTTCAGCCTGTCTGTGGGTCTGTAATTCAAAACTGTCTCCTAGGAGTGCAAGGTAAAAGACATCAATTGTAATAAGGAGAAACTGTGCACCAAAATATGAAACATGAGAACCATAGATAGAAATATAAATTATAAAACCTATCTAATATATATTAAATATATAAAATTCCAAAACAGAACATTTGGAAATGCTGATGTAGACATAGTCTTGCAATACCAGGTATGAGTTCTGTATCTGCTCTGCAGTTAAAAAATTGTCAAATTTCATGAATGGCACATATAATAAAGTTTACACCTTTATTTATATGCATGTTCAGTGAAGTTAGAAAAAAAAATCTTCATTACTTTGAGTACCTTTTAGCTAGAATTCCAATTAATGACTGCTTTTATTCAAATAAGGTTTTTTGGGAGGAAGGTTTAATCAGGTTTTGGTTTGGTTTTTTTTCTTGCAACACTTGCAGCAGTGGTGCTACCATTTTGTTTCACACACGAACTTCAATCCAACATAGAAAGAAGCATTGCCTCCTTTAGTTTGCTAACAACCACATTTGCTTAGGTTATTTCTACAATGTGTTGAAAATGAGCAACAGCTTAGAAGGTCATACACATTTGTGGGGTTTTTTGTTTTTTGATTTGGTTTGGGTTACATTGTTTTAATCAATAATTGTTCTTTGTAATGTCAATCCTAAGGACTACTACAATTTATGAGAGTTGTAGGGTTCTCATATCTTTTAGAAATTCTCATATCTTTTAGACAGTACATCTGGTAGTTTTGACCCCGGGTTACATGCTGCTGCTGCACAGGCTGGCTGTGAGTCTGTCACTTATGGGTGCTAACCTCAGACTTGCCCTCTACTTTTCCTTCAAGGTAGCTTTCTATACATCTGTGAAGTCTAAATTCAGACTAATCCTGAACTAGCACTAAATAATATTTAATAACTCTGCTGAGAGAAACAAAAAAATATACTGCTAAAGAGCAGTAATAAATTACAAGACTCTTTAAGAAAAGAAAGCAAAGTATCTGATACAGTACCCGCTCTCTTTATGTCTGCATGCCTAACTCCTTGACGATAGCTAGCACTGAGGTTTTTGGGGAAAAAGAAAAAAGTAATTGAGATAAAAAAAGCTGGAGAAATATGAACTAATTAATTTTAAAAAATGCAGGGAAGTAGTAAGCATTCAGTTCATTCAATTTTATTTTTAAAGCTATTTCTCTGTTCCAAAACAGGTCTGTCTTCAGCACGTTAAATACTGTTTAACTTTCTAATAGTAATAACACTTTGATTAAAAATTTTCTGTTCCTTTTCTTTGACCTCTTTGCGCATATTCCTGTAGTGTCCCAGCAGTGAGATTTATTTCTCAGGGTTATATGCTTCAGGATTCTGAAATGCAGGAGACTGGTGGGGTTTGGCAACAGTTGTTTTTTTTTTCATTGATTGAAGTAAGTTTGACTATGATATAAGGCTGAAGTTTCATAAAATAGGTCTAAGCTTTTGAGTTTAAGTTTATATTTAGGTGCTTAGGCAAAGAATACAGTTTCTCAAGAAAGACTGAGGAGAATTTCATATTGACTTTTGTGTGGATTCTTGTTTGCTTAGCACTTTGGAAAAGGACGCCTTTTTGCCTTTAGCTGTCTGTTCAGATATATTCCAGATATGAAATATGAGCCACTTTCTCTTCATAGGAGAAAAGGTTGTGAAGATGGCTAAATAATGGCTGTGGGTAGTGTAATTGTGATTAGCATTATTCTGAAGTCCATGCAGTAAGCAATTTTCCCACCTCTTTAGAGGTCTGCAGGTCTCTTTTTTATGTGTAATGCTTCTAATTCAGGTGTCTTTCCTGAAGCAACAATTATTAACTGCTCTAGGGAATTAAAATAAGACAGGTTTGGATTCTTTTGAGACACTGATGTGTTAGCTGAGTTAAAATACTGTATTGCAGTGTTGTGGGGTGTATTTTTACTTCTGGAAGATTCATAAACTTTGTTCTTAAAAACTTGCTTTCCGGCTCTGTCATGCTCTACTTCTGAATACATTCCTTCATAATACTCCTCTAAAGTATACAGTCTTGAACTTTAACACCTCTTAAAATCTGGATTCTTACCCACAAAGTGTTCTGTGTCAGTTTGTGTTCAACATTACCTGTTACCATGTATACATATGGATATTTTTGTATGCCTGTAATAGGCAGGCATTCATATATGGAATCTATGACCCCAATCTGTATGCACTATTCAAATAAAGAGAGAAGTGGAATCACTGTTCCACCCAGAACTCAGTCAAAGTATAAGGAAAAGAGAAAGATGACCATTATGGTGAAAGTGTAGGTTTAGTAACTGAAGAGCATGACCATTGAAGTGTTTTGGAAAGTGTCTTGAAAAACAAGAAGTTAAAAAAGAGGGTAATGAGAGAGATTTACTGATATTTGTGTCACCTAAATGTGACTGTGAATCTTCTTTGGTAGCAGAATGTTGATGTAAATTGAAAATATAAACTACAAAGTTATCTAAAAAATGCAATTTGAGATGATGAAGAAAAGCTGCAAAGATGCTTGGAAACTAGTTATCTATTTTCTGAGCATTTATACAGCAAGATAACATAGCCTAAGCACCTATTTAGAAACTCACCCTTGATATGGGCAAGTTTTTGTTCAATAAGGCCAAAGAAACTTTCTTGTTTCTTTGTAAGCATAATAAAAAACAGACTGACAGTAATAATATTATGCATGGCTAAGAAGGGCTGTATGTTAGGTATGTATGGGTGGGGGAAGGAGAGGGAAGTACAGTAAGATTTAACCACAGTCTGGCTCTAAAACTTAGATGGGAACATTTAGCACAAGAGTAAGAGTCGGATTTATCATGACTGCTACTAGCACAGGCACCACTAACCTCAGGAGCATTTAGGCTTGATTGCTAGCTTTTCATGTGTCAAGCTGCTGTGTTAAACACTCATAGACTGAGATTAATCACTTCACCTAGAAACTGAAAACACACCAGCAATGCCAGCAGAAGGAAGTGTGAAATAATTAAAACTTGGATCAGTTGAACTGAATATAGTATAAATAGAACGTTTCTGAAGAGAGCTTGGAGACAAAAATAGCATTCTGCCTACTTTCAGCAGGGCCCAGGTGGTTTGCACAGTCCTGATGCTATTCTGAAAAGATAATCTTCACAGGTGTGTAAATGCATTTACCTGCAGCGTGAACACATCTTGGCTGTCTGCTGTTCAGGGTACAAAACCAAAAGTAGCTCAAGAGATATACCTTCCTAGAAAAGATCGGATATCTGCTGATGCTGCAGGCTGTATAAGGTATTGAGTCACAGTTTTAGGCTTTGATCATCGGTTATATATCATCATATTCTCACTGAAAAAAGAAATGCTTCTTGGTCTACACTCTATTCTGCCTTTAACTATCTTTTACAGTGGTAACAGCTTTGATCTTGACCTTTCTCAATTTTGTAAATTTTTGGATACATTCACCTCTCCTGCCTTGCTGGCTTGCTCCAAGCTTCTGTGGTCAATTTGTAGTTCATCCAAGAACTCCCCCATTACCAAGCCAGCAAACAGCCTAAGTTCACAACCACATACCTGAAAACCCAGGCCCGATCCTATTGAGCTGAAAACACCCCATGTAGCACTCGGCTTCCAGCAATCCCAGCTGCCTAGGAAGGCTGGAGCAGTATTGATGGAGGGAGCACACTTGCATCCCGCTCCCTAGGACCCATTTACTTTAGGACAATGTTAAGTTCAAATCCTCACTGGGTTTACCAGAAAGGTAAGGGAAAAAAATTTCAGCAAGAGAAGTAAGAAGACAGGAAGAAAGAGCAAAAATTTTTATTGCATTTCTATACCTATTTTTATTACTTTCTTCAGGCTAAATCCTTGCTTCTCTCCTCAACCTTTCCCAGTTTGAGCATCACTGTTTTATAGCAATTATTTACAGTGAGAGTATATGTTGTATGACATTAAATGTCATAATGTAAAAAGCAGTTTACCATCACAGAACTTAAAGTAGGAGAAATAATTTCCACTATAGGTGACAAAAGAAGACCTCCATCACAATGATTTTATAAATGTTCCAAAACTTTTAATAAGTAAGTATTGAATTATGGATGATACATGTATATTTACATAATTTGCAATAGTACTTCTATTAATTTATTAATACAAATATCTCACTCATTTTCGTTTTATGTATTAGTCCTACAGCACTGAAATATCAAAATATGTTCAGAAAAAGGAACTGCATCTTTGTAGCATATATGAAAGTCAGCTGGTAAAATTTCAGTATGTAAAATAAAAATAAAGGGAAGTATTCCTTCAGGTTAATGTGACTCTAAGGTAAGACAAAAGAGTTTAGATTACTTTTATAACTAGCACAAATCTTCAAGATATGAGTCAAATAAATCAATTAGGTAATAAAACTCACCTGCATGAATGAAGTTAATTGCATGTTTTGAGAACAGCTTCAACAGGATTATCGTTTATAATACAACCATACATCATGGTGAAATTTTAACTCATAGACAAAATCAAAAATTGCAAGAGTAATAAATATGGAAAACTGGATAAACAGGCATAACCAACTCCTACTTGAAATTGCAAAGTCCTGAAAATTCTTCTGTGTCTATACTTTTCATAGCTTTTTCCTCAAGAAAACAAGATTTGTTTGTTGTCATTTTTACTTACAAATATGAAGTTCTAAATCATCCTTACCTCATAATCAGTGTAAGTCAATCATTTCTTAGTTCCTTAATTGTGCGTGGTTCCCTCAGTCTTAAATGTCGTTCGGTTCCTTAGAGCTATGACCTACACATTGCATTGATCTCTTCTCTGACAATGTTCATTGTTCACATACTAAAGACTTGATTTTCATAGCTGGATATTCTTTTCCCTGTGTAGTGCACTTAACATCCATTGTTATGCCCTCTCTCAGTGTGCTGATGAACAGTTTTAGAAAGTGTGGTTTTCTACTTCATGTTTTCTCTTCAAGCTTGTTTATACAAAGACATCTAGGGTGTATATATGATGCCTTCAGAAATATTTTTCAGCTCCCAGTCTGGTGGGAAATGGTGCTCTGACTTCAGGTACGTTGATCAGACAAGAAAAGTGATGTGCTGGGGAATGCCTCTATGCATTGTTTCTCAGCTGAGTGTATTGTAAATCAATAACTGACTCCAGGAGTTTGAGTGGCTGAAGCTTTCTCTCATCTCTCTAGGACAAGAATTAGCTTTCACACTGGGTCTATTATTAGCAGAGTAAAGAGTTATGGGACAACAACTATAAATCTTATCATTTATTTTGAAACTATTTAAGATATTCCCTGCACATCCAATGCCAAAATACCAGAAAACATTATAACTCACTGCTGTAAACTAAAAATTACTATTTAGAAAAAGCATTCCAAAGCACTTCCCCTATTAGAACATTTAAAATGTCAATTTAGAACAGTGACAAGCAGTTCTAATCACAAATGCAAGAGTACTTTTAGCTATTAAAAAGACAAACGTGTGGGAATGAGGATAGCTGAAGTATTTTAATCACTAATTAAAAATCCATTAAAATGGCTAAACTTTTGTTTCTGATCAGAAAAGCCAAGGTTGAAAGAGACGTGGTTTAGTAAGATCTGCCATTATTTGCTGTGGTCTTCTCTGTACCTGTTGCTTCTTCAGCTTGAGTTCTAACCTTGTAGGTGCAACTGAAGATCTCAGGCCTTTTTTTATATTTCTGTAACTGTAGTTGGGAATGGTTTCTTTGCAAAATAATCACTAACCATGCACTACAATTATATTTTTAACCACATAGTTCAGAACTGTATTTCATAAAGTAAATGTTTGCCTTTTAATAGAGGATCTGTTATTCAAGAAAGTAACAGAACTGGTTCAAAATGAATGACTGTGTTCCTGAAAAATGTGTTATAATTTACTCTATTTTAAGTATATAGCTATATTTCAGAGATTTCTGATAGATGATTTTTCCATTTTTAAATATCACATGGTATCCAGTGATATTGCCTTAGTTCTGATATGTTTTAACTCTATACTGCTATGCAGTGTACCTTCTGTTTTCTTAATACACTTAATAGCATTAAGTGCATTAATTTTTAAATGCTCTGGGCTGCTAACCAGTTAAAGTCTCTGTGCATGATACGTTTTCATTTATTTTACCAAAGCGCATTTCTCTAATTTTAATTCTTGACCAGCGAGAGGGGAAAAAAATAAACAAAAAACCAAACACAAACTGAAAAGCCCCAAAGCGCTACATTTAATAGTCCTGACTTTGACTGGATTATTGACTGTATTCTTACACTTCTGTATTTTCAAAATAAAATCAACCTTGACTGGAAACTCACTAACACCACCCCCCCCCCCCCCCAAAAAAAAAGCAAACAACAACAACAAAAAACAACAACAAAACAAAGAAAAACCAAAAACCAACAAAGCAAAAGGTGAAATTTTTGCTTTTAAATAAAAGTGCGGCCAACAGTCTTCAGTCAGTTGCTTTCAAGCCACTGTTTCTGCAGAAATACTAATTCCCAGGCTTTACCTTCTTTTTTAGATCTGAAGCTTTTTACAATAAGGCATCGCTCAAAGGGTGCAGAGACAGCAGATGCTGTTGCTGCTCTTTGTAGTTAACCACTTAATTGCAAAAACTATTGCATTGTTTCTAGGAAGTGTCAAGGGGTTTGTTTTCCCCTTTATGCAGTTGAAAAAATCATGAGTATCATGTAGGACCTTCTTGCCCCTCAAAACAAGCTAAACATTGGAGGAAACAAATGCATTACAGTTTATTATTCTGAGATATTTCCTTCTTTTTAAGCCTAAACCCTTACAATTGCCCATATCATGTTTGAATTAATATTTTCTGGGCTAAGATGTTCCATGTCTACACAAAATGCTCTTACAAGTTATGAAGTATGTCTGTGAAACCCAAGGCAAATGCTAGTGCTCACCAAGACTATTGATCTGAATTCATGCTTCTTGCAAATCCCTAAGTATCTTATGACAGTGAACATAGGACCTTATGTCTGCCTGGCATCAGCTATGTGATTTATCACAAGCATGGGGCAGGTGAATATGCCTGTAACACATCCACAGAGGAAGCTAATGTGCCTTTTAATGTCATCTAGATTTAACTCATATTTAGCATTTCTTTCTGTGGACTTCTCAGCTGGCTCACTGCACAGCCAGCTTTCAGGCTGCTCTATGGGGTCACAGGGCAAGCAGAAAGCAAATCTGACCTTCAGCTGTAGTCTTAATATTGCTTCAATAAAACAGTTGAGATGTCATCACAGGATTACAATTGGCATGCTTGTAAATGGGAACTGACCAAGAAAACTCATTCTGGTAAGTGGGATGATAACTAAACAGCAAATTAGTGGATGGATTTTGATGAGTTGCTGAGGATGACCAGGAGATTTCCTGATGCAGGAGCTAGAAGTAGTAAAAGAGGTTCTCTTTGACTGTTTTGAGAAAAGTCTCAGTGTGGGGGATAGCTTAAATGACTCAGACCTAAACCCAAAGATTGAGCTAAGAGTTATTAGAAATTCAGAAAAGTAGTAATGGAGAATATTTTAGTATTTTTGGTTTTGGTTTTCTCTCTTTTACCCTGTTTAGAGTAGGGAATAATGTTTCAAGGACATCTGCAAAGTCTCTATGTCACTTGCTTCAAATGCTCCTTTTCTGAATGACATGCCTCAACTGCTGCTTTTCTAAGTGGTGAGCTGCACATCAGTGTCAGAAGTATTTGGATAAATCTGTTACTATATGATGAGTGTGGGAATATGCATTCATGCTGAGATTTTAGGAAGGCTGCTGAACAATAGGTACCATTTTTTTGAAAGGTAGTCTTTTCCTAGGACACATTTTTGTCATTACATCTTCAAGGCTTCTGGCCCTTCTACTGACCATATAAGATAGCAAGTACCAGAATGCTGTCCATGGGGTTAAGCAAGACACAAAAGTTGTGATTTAGCAACATTTTGAGTATGAAGATATCTTTGGGTTTGATAGTTCTACAAATCTGACATCACTTCAGAGTATAAAGCAGCCTGTTCTCTACCAGCTTTTAATTCTTCTTTCTGAAGGGTGGTAATATATCAAATGCAGAACTTAAATCTTGTCTTAAATTCAATTTTACCTCAATGTAAAATCAATTTTACAAGCTCAGGAGTATTGCATCCCAACTAGAAGGAAGTGAAGCAGGAGGGCTGGAAGACCTCTTAGGATGGATAAGGAGCCTGCTGAGGAAACTTCAAAGGAGAAAAGAGGCTTATAGAAGGTGGAAGCAAGGACAGGTAGCCTGGGATATACG
>JBAFWW010018704.1:9529-33246 GCA_036873685.1 Agapornis canus
CCAGGGATGGAGCACTCACAACCTCCCTGGCCAACCCATTCCAGTGCCTCACCACAACAGGAAAGAATTTCTTCCTTATATTCCAATCTAAACCTCTCCTGTTTAAGTTTGAACCTGTTACCCCTTGTTGTGTCCTGTAATGCTGTTGCTCATAGAAACGTGTGAATGACTACTTGCAATAAACAAGATAATGAAAATTACTCTGTGGCTAACTGGAAGAGGTGAGAGCTCTTCTGAATTCTTGATCAATGTTTTTTCATAGGAAATATTTTCTGTTTGTTTTGAGTGAAAGTTTGACTGGTCCAGAGAGCTGATAATTATATTCCAAAACTTTTTCCTTAAATCACTACTTACAGACCAGACCAGCAAAGCAGTTACCATAAGGTTTTGCTCTCTAAAGGCTGATTCATGGCCTATGTGAAATAAGTTTGTGCTTTCGGTATGGTTGCTAGTGGAAGAGATTCATGTCATAAGATCCAGCACAACAGTGTATTGTCACTATGGAAATTTCAGCAAGAAACAGAGGATTGATAGAACTTGGAAATAAATTACCTTTCTGCACCCAGAAGATCTTCCCTCAGAACAAAAAATGGTGGAAAGGCATCAGTGGCACCTTACTGATCATCGCTGCATTTAGAACAGGATAACCAGCAGAATATTTTTTACTATTTCTTCTGTTCTTAAAACCCTTGTTAGTGATGATAAATTCATCCAAATTACAATATCAAAGAGAGAAGATTGCACTGGATGAAAAGGAAGTTAATGAACAAATGCCTCTTTTCATTGCATGTGTTATTTTTAGAGCTGAGTAGGGGGGTGGTTGGTCGTGTGTGTTTCAGGGGATTTTTTTCTTAATTCCTATTATCATCTGTAGACAGAAAATTGGGTAGAAAAGATGAGAGGTGAATTATTCCTATAACACTGCCCAGTGCATCACTGCACACAAACTTCCACCTTTCCACGACTGTTGCAGTTGACTTCAGACAAAAATGTCTATATTCAGGTCCATGTTATGCTGCTGTGCAATAGAATATGATTCATTATGGTGCCTTCAGGATACTGCAAATATGCTGCTGTATAAAGGAGAAATAGTCCTGACTACCCTCTTTCTGCTGCAAATCCTAATGTACCATATGCTAAATGATACTGTATTTTAAGTTAATAATGAGACATAATAAGGTCAAAGCAGTGACAAGCAAACTAAACATGTGCCGTGGCTGTCCATTCTGACTAGATGTAGATATCTAACTGTTGATGTTATTGTTACCAAGGCAGAAACATTTTTTCCATAAGATATCCCTGACATACCATAAAAAAAGTCCTCCATACAGGTCCACGAAAGTACATATCAAATGATCTTGAAGTGCCTTCAGTATTAATTAACATGTTCATTAATAAACTGTGATTTGAGTTAAAAATAAAAAGGAATTCCTTCTAAATTACTAGAATGTTTAGGGATTTGGTCAACTTCAAAATGGTTGTGGGATAATGTTTGACTAAGCTAAGAAAACTTTCTTAGCTATACGTAATATTACCATTCATTTTTAAAAGTGTATTTTATTTTCAATAGAAGTGATATGTACATGTATCAGTTGGCAATAATTTTCAGATACTTGCGTTGTTTCCTTTAGTCAAAGTCAACATTTACAATTAGATTCTCTTTAGTTATCTAAGTTTCTATCTGTGAATATATCACTTTAAATCTGAGGTGAGTAGAAGTGGTATGTAGGTACTAAAGATAAATTTAACTGCAAATTTATGAAGTCCAGCACATGGTCTGGAACAGTTTCTTCTCACATGTGCCTGTACATGTATGTATTCTCCCAAAAATGCCAACTGATGTTTCACTCTTTGAAATCTCAGAGTCCTTCAGAATAGAAGTCACTTTCAGATAGGGATGATTTTTCATGCTCTTCTTTACTAAAACACAGTGTTGTGAATTGTCATATTTGGTTATGCTACATTTCCTTGTCTCAGGAAAACAGGCGATTGGAGCAGTGGAGCTGACAAATGATAAATAGCCCCACTACCCTTGAAATGTCATTAATATCTGCATGTGTGATGGATAATTAGTAGGTTAAGTACCTGCATGATAGTGGTTCCCTCGAGGTTTGTTGGTTGTTTTTGTTTTTTTCCTTGAATTCCTTGTTGTATCTGTCCTGTATCTCACAGTTTGGGATTTGAAAGATACTTCTCATTATGTCTTTATATGCTGTATTAGTCATTGCTATATTTAAACAAATCTCATAATAGTGTATAAAGCAATGTAACAAAAAGCATGGATATATATTCACAAGTGATTATGCTGGAAAATTAATATTTATTAGCTTGAGCCACAGCTGTTTCATTGCTCTTGTCATTCCTTGGCAATTCCAAAATAAAACATCAAGAGGGAGAATATATGTTTGTGTCAGTTCTAAAGGCTCAGATGCTTAAAAGATGCATTAAGACATCAGTACTCCATAGCTTTCAGTTGTCTCTGTACCACACTCAACATCTATCCACTCTTTTTCTCACATCCACCCATAACTGGGGTGTTTTAGGGGAATTCATGCACATGCTTATTTATGTTAAAAATGTTTCCAGGAAGTTTCCTGGTGCTTGTTATGCTTCTTTGCCCCCATGACAGGGGGACAGGCAGTTTCTTCCTTCTACTTAGGTCTGTCTAATCTCGTTGCATCATGAGCATCAGACATTTTGTATAACATGTCCTGAAATCATTAGCTGGTGAAATTTCATTTTTAGATTTTGGGATAAATGTTTAATATGCAGTGCATGGTTAAAACTGTGGGACATACTATGAAACCAGAATCGAATTGTGTATCTGTTTTGGTTTTAGTGCATTGATTGCTATGATTTCATCAGACTAACAGGACAGCATAGTACTCTTTTCTCTTCTTACTGTAAACATCACCATTATATGCAGTTTTCCTATTTTTTCTGAATCTCCAGGTAGAGCAAGAGCTAAAGTGAGGGTATCTTTTTTCACTTTTTTCTTACCTTTGAACTACCTAAAGGTTCTGTCTGTAAATTTAAGGAGGAGTTTACTGCTGGCTCCCTTCTGGAAGAACTATCTCCAAAAGCAGCAGATGCTGATGTTCTCTGTTGGTGCACTTTACATATGACTAGGACAGCAGCAGTATAGCTTGCTGATTCAGCTTCCATAGCTTATCTCAAGGTATACCTATTAAGGATCATTTCCCCTGAGACAGCTTGCTCTTCCATTTATATTGATGAATTGACTCCATGAAGAGAGACTGAACTTTGGCAATTTTTTTTCAGATATGCTTGCCTTTCAAAACAAAGCAAAAGATGATTAATGGGCTAATCAAAGAAAATACGTAGTACTCAAGGCTTTTGTGTAAAAATAGAAATAAAAGGACTACAAAAGAAAAAAAATCAATTATAAACAATGCTTAACTATTGCTAGATATTCTAATGAAGAATATCAATGAGTTCAACCTGTCACAACCATGACATGTTACTGACATACCTGAAGGTGGGGTGTACCCATCTTACCAGTGTTACCCTCATATGTGGGTCTGAAACCAGCTGTGGGAGCTGGTGACGTGGCTAATCCTCTGAGTAGCTGAGGGAAGCCCTCTGAATTTATTTATATTCCTTTTCAAATATTTTTGAGGTGCCACAACTTGCAGCATGGAACAGGAGGGTATCTGAAATAAGTTATGACTTAACTTAATGTCATTAGTTATCAATTCTGCAGTTCAGCAGTTGCTCTACAGAGAGCTGAGTTCCAACAGAGAGAATGGAAAGGGAATTTCCAAGAAAGAGAGAGTGTGTGAAGCACTTCAAGGTAGCAGCTACCACAGATATCTGAAGGTATTTCCACAAAACAGAGCTGTTAGGACAGCAGTGCTCAAACTGTATGTTTGACATCACTAGGAATCTTGCCCTTCCAATTTCTCCCATTATCCTGACAGAGACTGCTCTTTCTGACCTGTGTCAACTACTGCTTCCTCTAGTTTCTCTGAAAACATGTTACTTGACAACCCCCCTGTGTCAGAATACACTGTGACATTGCACTGTGTCCAAGAATCCACAAAATGAAAGGTAAAGAGGTCCTCTAATATGATATACACTGCCCTAATCGAGACAAATTATGGCTAATTGTGGAAATTTGCAGAATGTTGTTACCTGTTATCTTTGTCTGAAGCCAAAATTAAAGCTATTGCCTTATTTTATACGTGTCAATCGCTTTTGAGACTTACTTCAATTATCTGCGGGTTGGTTTTTTTGTTCCCCACATTAATGTAATATTTTAAAGAATAATTTTTGTAGCCTAACATCTTGTACATTATACATCAAAGTAATAGCATTATTTTTTTTTAATGGTCAAGAAATAAAACTTTGAAAGGAAGCTTAACAATGTAGAAGTAAATCCTTTCAATGTAGCATCATCAGCAATTGAGCCATAAGTGACCTTCAATCCAGCCTCTATTGACATCAGAGAATTCTTCCAGAGAGCAAGGGTAGCTATGGCCTTGTAAACACTAGCCACAAATAAATTCACCTATGCTGCAGGTATCTATGCACTTAGCATCCAGAGTAAGCAATTGTTATTGCTTTGAAGATTGTAAGATTTTTAGAAAGTATAATTGACAAGGTGTGCAATGAAGAAATTATAATCTTCTTTGATTTCTCTTTCTTTTTTTCTTTCTCTGTTGTTTTCATGGTGAGAAATTGTAAAAGAAAGGTTTCAGTTCAATAACTGTATCTGTTCTTAGTATATATTCCAGACAATTTACTAAACTGGTGCCTTTCATTGTGTTATGTATGCATTTAAAATAGTTCCATGTGAATTGTTGATATAATTATGTTTTCTCTTTGATTCCTCAGCTGAAATAATATAAGTCTCACTTTATTATTTTTTTTTTTTTAATGGAAGAATCTGAAGTCTTTGCCATTAGATATTGCAGAGGTTTTGAGGTGGAAAGATGTGTTGTTAATGAGCACCGGTTGGGATAAATCTAAGCATGGAGTTCTGACTCTTGAAGTCTTTAATTCATATATTTCTGAAGATGCAGAGTGATAGCATACTCAGAGATCACTGTCACACAGAAATGCTGCTTGGCAGGGAGAGTCAAAGAAGGTTCACTTAGGCTGCTGTACTTATGCAATAAAGTGGTTGGTTTGTAGTCAAATTCCAGGTAATGGGAAAGGTATGCATCATGAGTCCTTGTAGTCACAACTCTTTCTGATCTTTGATAACTGAGTTTTGGAAAACCCACCCACTATACATGTGTTAAATGTATGATTGGTGTTCCGAGCTCACATACACTGATGCCCACTGTGTCACTGATGCTTCTTTGTGGGTTTTCAGAGGAGAGTTTGGAACTAAAGGAGTTCTTGGCCTGGCTATGGCTTAGGCCTTTATCTCCTCTGGACTCTGTACCAAACTACCACTAGTTTGGTTAAGGGGTTGAGTGCATCTGTCACAGACAAGAAACAACCTAAACCTTCCCTGTACCAGGGAAGGTTTAGAGTCAATATTACAAAAAAAACTTCTTCCCCAAAGAGTTGTCAGTCATTGGAACAGGCTGCCCAGGGAAGTGGTTCAGTCACCATCCCTGGACATATTTAAAAGAGGTGTAGATGTACTTAGGGACATGGCTTAATGGTAGACATGGCAGTGCTGGATTAATAGCTGGGTCTTTCCCAGCATAACGTTTCTATGATAAGGAAACCACGTAGTCTGGGGAAGTATTTGATTTGGACATGCAGTTCCTTGCTGCAGCATTTGCTATATGAATACCAACAAGAAAAAGACAACATTTTGTTTCCTCCTTGAACTCTAACTGCTGTCCAAATGTGGATGGTTTTGATAGCAGGATCTTAATCTTTTTAATGTATACATTTGTATGAGGGTGGGGGGAGGAAGGCAGGTATGAAACAAACAAAAAATAATGCTGTGTAGTCCTGAACCATGGTCATGTCCCATGGTGTTTCAAGATTCAGTGGTTATGGAATAATTTATCTGCAGTGAACTGGCTTGCTTGCTAAAGAATGTGACTTACTTGCTGAAGAATGTGTAGGAGAGGGGAGAAATTAGCATATATTGTCATCTTATATATTGCTAAGCCTGAATTTCAAATAGATAATAGTGGATTCATTCTTTCTTTAATTGGTGTTCATTCCAGACAGCAATGTCATTGTTTGTAAATGATGTCACCCAACAAAACAAGCAGGTGTTTCATTCAGGAAAAGAGCAGTCTAGGAGCCATGAACATATAATTAAGAAGGGCTTAAATGCTTAGCATATACTTAATGCCAGATCATACAACTCTGGTCATCTGAACATGGCACTGATGAGATGATTGGAATGTTGTGCAGACCAGATATTTGTGTAATTCCTTTTTAATATGGGAAGAAGCAACAGTAAAAGATGATGTTTAGAAGCAGTGTTGTCTTTCCCATTGAATTTCATTTATCTGTCCTTTATTTCTTTCCTCAGCAACTGCTTTACAGTTTAATTTGTCTTGTTTTGTTATTTGCACCCCAATGAGGCAGGGATGCAATGAAAACATGATTTATTACTGAAGAAAGAGCTAAGAAAATCTTTTAGGCTCTCATGAAAGGGTAAACTTAGAGATAAAAGGGTTGAGGTACCATTGTCATTATTCATGTTAGGGCAGCAGCTCAAACATGATGGTGTCCCTCTTACAATTTTTATTTTTATTTTTTTAAACACAAATAGACAATGCCTTTTCTGAAGAGATTTCGCTCTACTTAAAAAAAAAGAATGGGCGAGAAAATGGGATAGCCCCATTTTATGGATAAGGGACTGAGAACAAAGAAATCTGTGCTGCTTGATTCAGTGTCTATGAGCATGTTTGCTTTTAGAGTGAACAGTTCCATTTCAATTCGCCAGCATGATTTATACCAGTTGAGGATTCAGCCCAAGGAGTTCTCCTTTGTATCAGCTGCTCTAGTCCTTGAAGAATAACATCCTCCTTCAGCTGCTTTTTGCTATGCAAATGAAATACTGTAGATTTTAAACATAGTAGTGGGGTTTTTTATCAGTCTGCCATATGTTTTCTATAGATAACTTCATAGTCTAATTGGTTTGATTCAAACTACTGGCACCAATATGCAAATCTGGTTGAATGAAGTATGTTTATACTGCAGCTTCCTTCTGAACCATTGATTGAAATATGAGTGCTTAAAATAGATCTGTATGGAATACTTAAGTAGTCTGCAATTACACACATTCTTTCTTGTCTATGCTGAGTCCTATGAAGCTAATGAGGAAAAAGTATTGGTCAACTGCTCTTTCCTTACCTAGCACAATGTATTTTAGAATATCTTAGTGCTTGTAAGATTTTTACAATTGAGTTAAGGCAGTATATTTTAAATAGCTGTTTATGTACCACAGCTGAAATGCATATATATGCTTATGTTAGCTTAATGTTATATTCTAGCTCTGAAGAGATTTTACTGGTGTACAGGCCTTTCTGACTTTTTTTAAGGTATTAGGGGTTTTTGTTGTTGTTGATTGGTTGGGTTTTTTTAATTTATTTTTAGATACTGCATGGTTTGGACTTGTAATGAATGTCTCTGGTTAGCATTTTGTTTGTAGCCTTTGCCCCTTTCCTTTCTTTCAATGTCCTTCCACAATCTGTTCAAGCTAGATATCAGGTGATCCATGCCATCATGTCAATTATTTCCATTAGTACGACTACCAATGCAATCTTCTACTGTTTGTTTTTCATTATCTTGAAACATCCTATTTCTGCACAGGAGTCAAAAAACTCTTTAGAGCTGGCTCTCTGGAATACTACAAAAATATGTAGGCTCAGTATGTAATCATAAGTGACTAAAAGAATTCTAGTCTTACTGGAATGTGTCTGAATTTAAAAAAGTTGTTTTGTAGGGAAGCAAATATATGCATATGCTAAGCAAAATCTGAAATGCATTAACTCCATTTTTGGAAGTTTCATTGCCAGTTTTGTATGATTTGATAAAATAACAGCTGTGTGCTTGTTTCTGACATCTTTATTCAAACAACAGTAAGTATAAACAAGCAAAAGGGTTTCTTATAAACAAGCAAAAGGGTTTCTTATAAACAAGCAAAGATAAATATGACCTTTAGCATTTCACATCATATATGCATGTGATGCCCTGACAACAATTCAGCATCATTATATTAAATAGATTTTTATTAGTATGAATCATGTATTGATTTATTGACTTGTTTCTTTTTATTACATGGAAAAACCATACTTCCAAGAGCCGCATTGTTGCTAAAATAAGCATCTTTTATGTCTCCACCAAATTACAAATTTATGATACACATATTAATGACTACACCAGTGTCAGTTACCCAGAAGGGCTAGATCATGGCTTGGGTCAGGTTGGGTATCGGTCAGCATGTGGTGAGCAGTTGTATTCTCTTCCCTTGTTATTTCCATTATCATTATTATTATTGGTGGTAGCAGCAGTGGCTTGTATTATACCTTAGTTATAGGACTGTTCTTATCTCAACTCGCTGGAATTACATTCTTTCAATTCTCCTTCCCATCCCTCCAGAGGTGTGGGGGAGGAAGGAGGGAGGAGTAAGTGAGCAGCTGCATGGTTCTGGGTGCTGGCTGGGCTTAAACCACAAAAACCTGTTCAGAAGCTGCTGACATTTTTGAGTATGTTTTAAAGAGTAAGTTATTGGATAAGAATCTCAGCTGCTTATTCAAGAAAAATAAAGGAATTTGTATAGTGAAAAAAACCTGAAAAACATAATTCTTAAGGTCCAGGTAATTAAGTGATAGATGAAACCAGTCAAACAAATGGCCAGCAATTTAGGATTACAGAGCCCTAACTAAATATGCTTCATAAAGGTGTCTTAAATTAGGAGTCTGTTTAAGCAATCCTTTGCATAACTGCTAGAGACAGAGGGGTAGAGGATCTTCCTAAAATGTTCACAATAGTGTGATATTGAGTCATATCTTTTATCACAGGTTTAAAATGTTGGTTATGTTCTGCTAATCAGAAAAAAGAAAAAAGTAATAAAAATCAAGTACCCCTAGACACAGAAAAGAATGTGAATGCAACTAGCCATTTCCAAGGGGACAAGTTTGTATTCCTGCCAATTTCATTTTTTCTTCATGTTCCTGCTACTCAGATTGAGTCACTAGTTAAGGAGCAGGTTACAGGAATAGGAGCACTGAAGCTGCTGGGACTGTTAGTCTGAATAATCTCAGCAGCATGGGTATTCTGAAGAGCAGAAGTCTCTCTGATACAAACAGCAAACACAGTCTTCTAGCTGGCTTTCATTGCCAGCCTCAGGGTTTATTCCAGGAGCTGTGTTGCTTTCTTATTGGGAGTACTCAGCTATCCTCATTCTTCGAGATCCTTCCACATCCTTTTAACTTTTAGACTGAAATTAGCAACGTTCAGCTGAATTGCTCCTGCGCTATTAGTTAAGAACCTGTTAAGTACTCTGATGGAAAAAGAAAATTAGATTGAAAATTCCATGCAACTGCACCAGAAGTAATTTTTAGAAAGTGGTAAAAAGGAACAAAGAATGGCAAATATTGTATCAGAAGCTGCTACACTTTAGATAGGGCAAAGCTACTTATTATACTCATTGAACTTGGAACTGGTTGTTTATGCAGCTCCTTCTCTATGGGTGGATCAAAGGTTGTACAGGGTCAGGTAACGAGGGATGTCTAAGCTTAATGTTCAGTAAGAGCTCTATGAAACCTGAGGAGGAGAAATGAAGATGATTCTATAGGAAATAATGTAACATTCATTCAAGTTCAAGAAAATTTTTATAGGTATAGTACCAAATGTTTTTTAGTTGAAAGAGTTTATAAAAAGATTAACATATACAGTTTTCCTTAGGACTTTTCCCAATGACAGCTCACAGCTGTGGTTCAAGATGTTTACAAAAGAAAACACCATTTCCAGGGATATAAATGTGCAGTAAAATTATTCTCACAGAGAAAAAGTGGGATTTAAATAAACACACACACAGCAAGTTTTGTCAGTACCAAATTTCTAGGATTTTTGGCCCCTTAGGCTAAAAATTATTAGGACTTAATCTTGTGAGCACGTATTCACCTGCTTAATTTTGTTCCTTTGAGTCACTGTATTAAGCTGCATGTACTGCCACATACAACTACAGTTTTCAGTGATGACAACATCCTGGCTTTGAACCCTATCAGTCACTCATACCATCAAGTGGGAAAGACAGCAATACTATGAGACTTTGGATAAGAGACTGATTTCATCACAAAAGGTATCTTTTCACAAATTTTTAAAAACTGAAATAGTAGGAGGAATAAATTGACCAGTGTGATAGTGGGTAAAGGATAAAAATGTTCAAGAATTCTACTAGTTCTTTGGAGAAACATTCAGGTTTATGGCTGTGATTTCAAATTCCTAATTTCAGAACACTATAAAACTACTGATTACCACCATACTTCTGCAATTAGATCTATTTACACTGGCAAATGGTTAATGTGTGAGTTTGTTGGAGGTTCTTAGTGTAAGTGTAAGATAAAAGAAAAAAAAATCCATGAGAAAAATTGGAACCCTCATGTTACTTTGGAAACATGGGGTCTTTCAGCAGTGCAACTTCCTTTTCCAGGGACAAGTCAAAGTGCTATAAGCGAACACCCAACAAACTCCTTTAAAGTTAGCATTGCTTCTATGAAGCTCCAAATTTCACTCTCAGCAATAATTTTGCAATAATTAGTAGTCTTACTGAGGAAATCTGCTCCAATTCATGCAATTAGAAGCTTTTTAAAATTGATAAGCACAGCTTATTTGCAGATGGATTATAAACCTGATAATGGTTTTGCAATTCAGAATTAGTATTTTAAGGTTACATGAAATGTAATGAAAAGAGAACATCTAAAATTGTTATGCAAATTGCATATCACAGCTGATATTTTTCTTCATTATCTTATATTACTTTCTATAAATTTCTGTGTATTAAGAATAAATTCCATGCTGAAGAGGAAAAAAAATTTGCTTTACACTTAATATAACTATATACATATATAAATACAGTCACGTTTCTGCATCGCCATTTTGTCAGTATGAGTGTTCATACCTCTGGATGTTGAGACTCCTGCTATAAATTAGGTCACAAGGGTTTCAGGCTGTCTGACTAACCAGCAAATACAGCTCACTTTGCAAAACTGGATTTGACAATCTTGAGCTGCAGGTTGAGTTTTTGAGTTTTAGCTAATAGCAACATGTCCTTATAAATATTTGCATAAAACTCTGGAAATGTGTATTTTCTGGATAAAAATAATTGCATGTTTTCTTTAACTTAGCTGAATGTGTCCATGCTTAATTAGTACTCTGTCCCTGATTTATTTTTTTCCCACTATTTCAGACTTCATAACAGCATATGCTAGATACTCTGCTTTTCCTCCCAAATCTATCTTTGACAAAACTCTATGCTGGGAGGCAGGATTTGGCATTTGTGATGTAAGACATTAAGGAATGTAAGCAATTTATAGATAATGATCTGTTAAGGTATTATTTTTAAGGACTTAAGGGAAATGTTCTTGATAAGTAGATGAGAAATAAGAATATAGCTTTTCTCTGGATTTACTCTTTCTGCCCTGCAAAATTATTGCAAAGTCAGCTGTTGTCTAGTATGTCCTAAGGAGATAAAAATCAACGACATTGATAAGTGATAGATCTTGAGCCAGACAAGAGCAGTCAGGGTCAGAGTTGGTATCATTTTTGTTACTTACCTGCTGGTTTCAATGTTCTCTGGAACAATGTCTGGTCCTTTTGATCCAGGAATTCTTCCCAGTTTGTGGAGAGCACTTGTAACCAGCTACTCATGATAGATGCTTTGCAGATTTCAGTGTCTTATGTATATTGTAATTGGTTGCAATGATATGGGACAAAGATCCATACATGAATCTTACCATATGCAGATATTTTGTATTTTTTCCTTTTACCATAGATCCCTGAGGGTCAATGGTAAGAAATAAAGTTGAAGAAAAGATAACATGAAGGACTGAAAATGCAAACTGGAATAATGTTGTGGTTGGTTGGGTGACCCTACCTCAGGAGGGCTGTGCAAATTTCTGGAGTGGATTTTAAATGCCTGCCTTAGAGGAATACTTGCAGACATGGGTTTGCTTCTGAGAGGATGTTTCTCTCGTGTGCTGTGCTTTGAATATAGTGATTAAGAGCAAGCATCTGGGTGAAATCTGGTTATTCATCTCCCCAGCATTTCTGAACACAACATTTATTAAAAAAAGGCAAAACAAATTGTATAAATTAAGGCCTTCAGAGACAGTGTAAATAGAGACACAAAGAGACTTTTGAACACACTCAAATTCCTGGCATGACTATGATAAGAAGCAAACCATTAGGGACCAGAATTGTAGTTGAATGGGTTTCTGTAGCATGGCCAAGTAAAACACCACATAATCATCCTTACAGATTCTTAAACAAAGCCTAGTTCAATGAGTTAATGATTTTCTAATACTTAAAAGAAAGTAAATTAATGGATGTATTTTGCCTATCTTGTACAGACACTCACATAGCAACTGTGTAATGAAATTAACTCATTAACTCCAAAAAATGGGATATTTTATTAGTTCTTTATTAGTTTTATTAGTTATTAGTTTTATTAGACAAGATGGACCACTGGAAGAAGCACAGAACCAGTAAACTAATTCTCCCAAGGGAAACAAAATGAAGACTTATTCTTATTGTCAGGATATTTTCCAGCTGAGAAACAAACTTTATTTGGTGTGGAAATAATTAGGATTGTGGGAGAACTAATACTAGTAGCGTTCCTCATAACAATGCTTTTTTATTGTCATGTAGCAAAGATGCTGGCATAGCATCAAAATTTTTCATACCACAGGATTAAAATAGAGCCATGAGTTTCAAAACTGGCAAAGATTTTTACCTCTATGGAATCAGCTTTGTTCTTCTGCCTTATGCCATTGAAACAAACATATCTTGGAAAGGCAGCAGTTGATTTTCATTTTTTTTGGTAATCTGGGGGGTTTGAGCTAGTTTGACAGGTTTTTTTTAGGAACACAAGGATTTAGAGTATGAAAATGATATATGCATACTGGGAGAGTGCACATTGGGGAGCAGAAATGTTGGCTGCCTACTCTTTGGTGATTGGAGAGTATAGGTCTTACCCAAGTGTTTCAAATATGACCCGGGCTCAGTGTTGGGGCTGGTGTTGTTCAATATCTTCATTGATGATCTTGATGAGTGCACCCTCAGTAAATTTGCAAACAACATCACGCTGGCTGGGAGTGTCGATCTGCTGAAGGATAGGAAGGGTCTGCAGAAGGATCTGGAAAGGTTGGATCGATGGGCTGTGGCCAATGGTATGAGATTCAAATTTAAATTTTCATTTGGAAATGGAGTTTTTGGTTTTCATATCACCAACTCCCTGTCCACAGTGAAGTGGCTTTCTGGGAGATAGAAATAAAGTCACAAGATTATATTATGCTTTCTTGACTCTTCTCCCCAAACGAGCTGAATCTCCTACCCAGTCTGACCCCAAAGTTAGTGTTCTCAAAGTAGACAAATTTCACATGGTTCTATAAAACTGAAGATGTAAACAAGAAAGGAACTAAAAACTTATTTCTTCCACTGATGGAAAAGAATTATTTTTGTTGTTGTTATTGGTTTGTTCATTCTCATGACTGTTGCATAAACATGAATCAAAAGATGAATCATAAATCAAAATGTTTAAGGATTTTTTTTTTGTCTTCGTGTTAGAAAATGGAAGTTTCACATAATTATTGTCTACAGAAATGTTCTAGAGCTTTAGTTGGGAGAAACAGGATGGGCTGGGTCAGAAAAATACATCTCAGTTGCATACACAGGAAGGAAACATTGACCATCAAAGCTGGTATCTGACTAATAGTCCTGTAGCAACAGAAAAAAAGAAAACCCAGCTTTTCAAATGATAGTAACTTTCCATTGAACCACAAAACCTTTCATATCAATGCATGACATTATGCAAATCAGCTCCCTCTTCTTTGAGCAACTAATGTAGTCTGCTCTGCTGGGAAAGACTGAAAAGACTCCCAAGGCAATGGTACACATTACTGGAATTATATTACGAATGATCTAGGACTTTAAATTGTGTCTTCTGTGAAGTGTTATCTCTGACTATGCTTCAAGCCAGAGCTGCATTAAAGGTGCAACAGGGAGATGCAGCAGATTTCAATGAATTCTGTAGGGAAAGTAAGGACAGAGTTGTCACATACAGTAATTTAATTGGCTGCCTCCAAAACTACCAGACAGGAGATATTGGTTCACATAACACTTAAATTGCATATGGAAAGAATTGCCATGGGAAGTCTTAGAAACCAAAATTATAAATAAATTCAAAGCAAGAGATTAGACAGATTAGTGGAGGATAGATCATTCAGAAACTATAAAATAAAGCAGTCCACATACCATCTTCAGTTACAGATGTCCCTAAAGTTTAAGTTTGTCAGCTGTGATGTCATCTGAAATGAAAATCTACTTTGCTCATGCATCGTTTGATTTCTCCCTAACAGCCATTGTCTTAGAAACAAGAACAAATGAAATCTTTTCTCTTACAGCACAATTCTTGTGCTCTTAAGTGAATATATTTCCATGCTGGTCCTATATTCATGTTTGTAACACTGAGAAAAAGAATCATATTGTGATGCTATTTTAAAATGCTTCCCAAAAACATAGTTAGTCTGAGGCAAGTATTTAAACATTTGTATTCAATACCAATGTGAAGCAGTATTTTAGAAGATTAATTACACCAGAAATCAAAATATAAATAAAATTATTTTAGTGTTATTCCAATACTTAAGGCTTACTTTAAATGTTGACATACATATATAAGATGTAAGTTTATAAGACTGACATGACCTGTTACATATGTTACCTGTGTAATAAAGTTCACTTTACTGTACTTTAAAGCTAAGTAATTCTGTATTGTCTATAGTTGCTATTAAGAATTCAATTGCCTTTTTTTGACTTCTCACTGCTTTGACTTGGATCTGTAGAGATACAGTGTTTTCCTCTCTCCCTAGGAATTTAGGAGAGTTGTTAATGTTTGCAAAGCTGTTTATAGGCAAAAAATGCAGTTTCCATGTAGTAAATATGGTGAATTAATGCTTTTATTGCATTTATTTTGCTATAAGGTAATATATTTGAATTGCAGATAAGGCAATAAGACATCAAGACATGTTCTTTATCAGTAATCCAGTGAGCTGTGGCTTTCAGTTTTGGGACTTTGACCTGGCTTGTAACATATTACTATTTTAGCATACAAGCTTCTGAATTTCTTCATCAGTTCAATGTATAACAGTTTTATATGAAGTTTAATTTTGACCAGCAGGAAAATTGCAAATACTATGTAAAGGAAGCATTAACTGGGGCAAAGCTGAGGTCAGTATTTTTCTTCAGAATCACTAGCTCTAGACCTATGTTTAGTGAAACAAGAAGTCAGTGAATATACTGACTGCAATTATGCTTTCTGTTCATTGTAGGAGAAGCTAACAGGGATTCTGCCTGCTTATGTACATAGAGATTGTGATTTTCTTTTATAAAGAACAAATCTCAAGTTTGAAACTGTGGGGTGGAAAGGTGCAGAAGAAGGAGGAAGAAGAAGAAAAGGAAGATTTTTCCTGATTCTACACATGTCTAAACAGTGAAAGCACAGTCTATTTACAATAAAGAAAACCAAGCATGATTTAATTTTAACACTAAGCTACAATACTGCAACTGTAATAACATCAGTACTATGAAAAGAACATAAATTGGCATGAACATTTGCAAAATAATTTAAACTACAAAGAATCTGATCTGTCACCTGCCAGTCACAGTGTGAATTTAGTTCATAATTATAAACCATATTCATCCCCATTCACTATGTCATTTTTTTTAATTGCTGTCTTTGTTTGGTCTCAGCATTTGGCTGTCACATCTTTAAGAAAAATGGTCCAACTGTTTTGCCACTTGCTCTAAGAAATAAGTTGCTCTTAGCATATGGAGGTTTTTACAAACAATATGCTTTCCGTTTTCTGTGCTTTGAATTTCTCTGTGGAACATTGATGAAGTTAGTGTGAGATTAACTAAAAATGCTACCGTCCATATAAACAGAGCCTGCAGAGACTCCTGCTGCACAAGAGCTTGTTAAGAAGATGGACTTATTGCACATTCTGCTTGAACTGAACTTTCTGTAGTTAAGCATCAAATAAATAGGAAGAACAACTGTGCTGAAACTCTTGATAATGAAGAGATGCCATTAGCAAAGCTGGATTTCATTTTCGTGCCATATAACACATCATTTAATTATCTGTTCATCATTTCTCGATCAGCACGTGGGCTAACCACTAAATGAGGAAAATATGCACATATTGCCAAGGTGTTTTGAATAGTGAAGGCTGTTAAGACTTCAGCCCTAAGCAGAACATTTCCTTGTTACCCTGGCAATCTTGAACATGACTTTATTGACTCTTCCTTTTCTTTTTCTTGCCCATAGATAACCAAAACAATGTCTTTCTACTTATAGAAAGGCCATAGGTAGGGAGAGTCTCCATGTTCCTTTTTTTTTTTGCTGGCTGGAGACTCTGGTGTGCAAGGTGGAAAGCAGAGGTAATCCTGATTGCCTGCCACTGCCCTGCAGGAAACCATGGCCATGAGTTGGTATTGATTGTAGGCATTGCCTCTAGAAGTTCAAGAATGTGGTACATTTTATTTCTTGTAGAAACAAAACACCAACAGCTACCAAAGCTATGGCTATCCTAGTGTCTTAATTCCAGTAGTCACCAAAAGCAAATGCCAATGGAAGAGTGTAAGCACAAGACAAACATCTAGTGATACTCTTTGAGAGTACCCTGCAGAGTATCTCCAGTGATTTGCTGTATATTTCTACCCATAAAATTATTTATTTTCAGATAATATTACCTGGCAATAACGCCTATAGTGCATGAGTCTGTGTAAGCTTCACGTAGTCCAATTTTGTAGTCATTTAAATATGCCTTTTTGCAATTCTAAACAAAGTTTTTATGTTACAGGTTTAGATGTTTCTTTTAAGTAGTCAAATGAAATTTCATCTTCAGTTTTAGCAGGACAGGAAAAAAAAACAACTTGGAAAACAAATGTAGTTTTTAAAACTTTCTGTAAGAGAAATGTTATATCTTGATCAGTAACTCTGACAGTTCAACGTATAGTGTGACACTTTTCATACAAATATGTGAGTAAAGGGCCATCATTTGCTACCCTTCAGTTGCTTTTTCATTCAGCTGAATTAATTTCAAAGGGTTCATTTCTTAACTAATTCCCAATCAAAAAATGGCTAATGGGAAAGGCTGAAAATTATGATAAAATGGAAATACAGACACATATATTATTTGAACAAAGTACATTTCTTGTCAACTCAGTGTTCAGTGAATACCTTCACCTTCCTCTAGAAATTCTGTCAGAAGCCTGGCATGAGCTTATCTTGTTTACTGAATCACTGAATCAGAGACAAACTGGATTTCCCTAGGTATCATCTGAGAGGTACCTCAAATGCTCAAAGTAAAATAGGTAAAAATATTAACCGGAGTTCACACTGAAGCCTCATGTTTCTGTATTTAAATCAGTCCATATGTGGCAGAGAGCAGAAAACTTTCTCAGAATGTACTGATTTCCCATAATTTTCTGTGGTTCTGATATCTTTTTCTGACTTTTTTTTTTGATCCTTATGAAAGACTGTATCTGATCAGAGATGTTATATGAAGAAGAAAATTTGAAAGCGAGAGTTCTTTGATTAAAGCAGAGAGTGCTTAGACATTGAATTCTTCAGTTGTAGAACTGAATTTAACAAGAATGACTTGAGGAAAACTCATTGTGCCATGAAGTTAAGTGGAAACCAGTTATGGCAGAAGTGAAAGGAGAGTTTCTAATAGCAGGGTGTGACAGAATGACAGATGGTGTTATGAAGTGCCTTGTAACCTTCAGGATATCAGTAGGTGGACAGTCTTTTCCATCAACAGCTGTAAAGAACATAATCAATGGGAAGGAGGGGAAGTATTTTTGTGTTGGAACTGAATCACTATATAAAATAGCTGTAGGGAACAAAGAATGTAATGGCATGTCTGTGTTATAGAAGAGCATCTAGTAAAGCAACAGTATAACAACCCTCACCCAAAAGCTTTTAGAGCACAAAACCAATCAAGTTAAAAGAATAATATTTCAGCCTTAGTACCCTGGGTCTGCTCTTATTCTTGTTCCAGGCAAGATTTATGATTTATTTCAGCCTCCTTTTTAGTCATCCTCTTGAAATATATTGTTATCTTCATCTCCCCCAGTAGAAGAAAAGTCAGAAGAAACTTTGTCAAAAGGGCTGCTCATATAGTAAGCTTGAGTGAGAGGAAAGTTGACTGTCTCTGAATTTTCTAACTGAAACTTGATGTTGCTCCTCTTCTTCCATCTTAGACTGAATGATACTATTTGCTTACTGGCTCTGAAGATTCAAAAAAGGGCACTGGTAACACTGGGCTCATTCTAGCTCCAGGCTTGTGACACTGAGGGCCAAAGAAGCAAACATCAACCAAGTTAAGAGAGGAAGACTTCTGCAGAGTCACATGAGTCACAGAGTCACAGTAAATAGACATCCTTAGCATGCTTCAGAAGTAAATAGACATCCTTAGCATGCTTCAGAACAGGCAAAATCCAGTTGGAGCAGAAGGAAGAAGGTTAAGTTAGCCACTCAAGTGAATATGGAGATAAAAATCCAAAGAATTCTTAGGATGCATGTGCAACATTGGTTTTAATAGAAAGTTTGGGAACCAGTTCAACAACTAGTTCAGGTTAATGAACTCCCTCATAGCTCTCACCAAGAGCATAGTGGGACTCCTGTTGTGCTGTGTAAAACATATTTTAATCTCAGACACACTGTATTCTTAATTTCTTTTAATTTCCTTGTAGAATTGCTATCAGATTGAAAAGACATGATGCAAAGAACACAGATATTAAGCCTTTATTCAGCCCATAGTCTGAGTTTTAGAAAATGCATAGGGAGGATATACAGGGTGTTTGGGGGAAAAGGGGTTAATTAAGGAAGGAACCTTTGGCAGTCAGGGAATTATACAACAGAAAATACCTGTTCTTCAGTGTTCGGTTTTAGCCATGCCATGTCCAATCTGCACATCATTTGAGTTTGTAATGCCATCTACATGTTTTTCCATAGCCTACTTTGAAGAACTATTTCAGTTCCTGCCAGAAACCCGACCTCATGCCTCATTTACCTTTGCTGATCAAAGCAGTATATTTGGTCTGTGAGGTTAATGTTGCTGTTTACTATGTTATAAGGTGGTTTTATGTTTCTTTCTTTTAAGGAGAATGCCTTTGTTATAAAAGCTGTTAGAAAAAACTATAGGAAAACAAGCTATTTTAATATAAATAGGCAGGACCATATATTTTCTTTTTGAAAGAGAACTTTGAAATTATTGGCAACACAGAAGGTTATTGTCTTACCAGTTGTATTTACAGTTAAACATAAAACAGTAATTTATTTGAATCTGGAGACTACTAAAATGATAAGGGATTAAAGCTATGCTACCAAAGCCACTCTGTTTCTGTGACAGGTTAAATTACAAGATTTCAAAGTTGCCTGTCATCTTTTGTGAATCTGTCAGCACTGATAGTAATGTGTGTTTATTTTTGCAAATATTCACATATGTATTATAACCCACAAAAGTACATAAACCAGAGAATTTTACACTCTCATCTGCCCTTAAAGATCTGAGAGTAACTCACTCCCCAAGTCTGATACTTAATCTCACTCCAAAGTACCTGTTAAGTGGGAAAAGTTTCATAGAACTTCAACAAATGCCTTTCTTTAGATACTGTGCTGTGGTACCCCTTAAAAATATAATGCTATTATATACCATTTATGTGTTTTGTAATGCAAATTACTAGTGTTCCTCCTGGACTCACAAAATTATCTCTGTCTTCTAAATCTGTCAATAACAGAACTGTAAATGTTAAATCATATTTGGAAATACAATTAGTAACATTTTAAAGGTTTGACATTTTCCATCTTCTGCTATTTAAATTGATTTTTACATAAAGCAAATAAGGACATCCTCTTTCCATTATGAAAATTATATTTAACTTCTGTTGTGATAATGTATGTTATATAGAGAAGAAAGAAGCTACTTGAGGTTCATTTTTTTCCCTACAAGATTGTTGCCATTGTGAGTGGTGGTGTAATTTTCCAGAATAAATTAATTACTATGAAGTCCTCTTAGACAAAAATCAATCAAGACTTCAAATATAAATATTTCTTTTGACATAGTTACTGTCATGAATGAGAAATTATTTTACCTTATTAAATAACTTTATGCTTTTGACAGGTTAATGAACAGTATGAAAAATTTCATTTGAAAACCATAACATGAGCACTCTGTTTTCTTGGCCAGATTATTATTTATTGCTCATGTTATTCATGACACTTCATTAGGATGGTGGCAGACATGACTAAATATATACATACATGATAAAGTGCTTATCAAAGTATGTATATTAGCTCTTTCATCAGATTCAGGTATTTAGAACAGAGCAGTGTGAGAGTAGTGAAGAGAATCTCTGGTTAAAGAGACAGTCAGAACAGGCCTGTTTAATGACTGTGTTTCCTGTAAAAATGCCTGCAGAACTACATTCCCCCCTCCCCCCCAATTTTGTCTTCTATCTATGTTTATTTTTATAAATAAGGTGTTTGCTCTTTGCCTGTCTCTCCAAGGCAAAGCACCAACACCAATTCCGTAAAGACTGCAATTCATTGCAAAAGTTACTGATGGTATAGTCTCCAACTATACAACTGTCCAAGCTTGATATTTTTGCTCAGCAGCTTGGTCAGACATGTAAGTGAGAACATAACTTAAGATTTCTGCTCTGTGATTTGCGTCAGGAGACAAAAGGTAAGGAACTTAATGCCTATTGTTAACAAATGGTATTCAACATTTAGCTATGTCTTTCAAATTTTAGATTTTAGAAGTATTAACTAATGACTATTAGTTAACTTTAATGATATTGCAAAAAATCAGCTCTAAAAAATAGTTTTGTTTTCTACAAACATATCAAGGGTAAATAACAGATGCTAGTGGCAAAATCTTTATTTACAATCAACTATTCTGCAAGCTCAGATTTTCTGACTAGTGCACATTTCATGAAAATTTGGTACAATCTGGTCTGAAGAATTCAAGAGGAGGTGTGGTATTGATCATAATAAGGCCAGGATTTTACTTCCTGTACTTAAGGGAGGAAACAATTTAGGATGCTTTGTGTAGGGATTAATGAAACTTTCATTAAAAGAAATCAATATTTGAAGCTCATTCCATCAGTTTGCAAATCACCAGAAATTATTTATCTGCTTATCTTTGTCCAATACATCAGCTACATGAATTTCTGATAATGCATCCTCCAAATTCATATATTCTTTCTTCTTGTATCAGTGTCATATTAGACTATCCTCCCAGTCTCAACTAAATAATTTCCTTTGGAACTGTGAGAAGAAAGCAAGGGAAGAGGAAGTCAAACAACTGATAAAGTATTTTGCAAATGTAGAGTGTTGGTCTATTTGTTGTCCAGAGGATGATTCCCCAATCATACCTGGTGTTGTGGCTTAAGTGCGGTCAGTAACTCAGACTCATGCAGCCCACTTGCTCACTCCCCTCCTTCCTCCCCCCTGGCTCCTGGAGGGATGGGGAGGAGAACTGAAAGAATGTAACACCCACGGGTTAAAAGCAGCCCAGTAACTAAGGTATAACACAGACCACTACTGCTACTACCAATAATGATAAGGGAAATAACAAGGGAAGAGAATACAACTACTCACCACCCACTGACTGATACCCAGCCCAACCAAGCAGTGAAGTAGCCCTTCTGGGTAACCCTCAGTTTACATCCTGGGAATGACTTGCTGTGGTGTGGAATACCTCTTTGGTTAGTTTGGGTCAGGTGTCCTGTCTCGGATTCCTCCCAGCTTCCTCTCCTCCTTGGCAGAACATGAGACTAGGAAAGTCCTTGGTCAGACTAAACATTTGTGCAATAGTTAAAAATATCAGTGTTAACTGTGCTGTTCCCAGGCTGAAAGTCAAAAACACAGTGCTGCACCAGCTACTGAGAAGGAGAAAAAATGACTGCTATTGCTGAACCCAGGACACCTGGGATCATTTCTACATGTTTGTCAGAGATAGAAGTGATGAAAAACAGTGGTTTAATCAGCTCAGGACAGTTAATTCTTAGCAAAAAAACCCCAAATGACATGATCCCCAGCACACTGTCCAAACAAGGAATTTATGGGCAGGCACAGACACCTATGCAGACTTCAATTTCAGTTATTTCCCCTACCCACAGATACAGGCTGTGCAATTCCCAACAGTATTTAGACCTCTAGCACGCTTCAGTAGGGTATTGTGTATTAAGAAATGTTATAGGACAGCTTTATGGACTTCCGTAAAGTTAATTTTGTCCTCCAATTTAAAAAGAAAGAGCTCTCTCCTTCTATCAGTTGACATCAGCAGGACTAATCAACCTGGTAAATTTCTAACCTGCACTAATAACAGTGGTGATTACCTGCAGGCAACCTGGGCCACTAAGTAGTTGATTTATATCATATTTAAAATGACAGGTCAGAAAACGAGGGGCTTATACTTATCTCTAGTTTCCAGAATTAAAGGTTAGGTCTGACCTTGTGATCTGGGGTCTTGTTTGTGATTTTTTTTTTTGTGGGTTTGTTTGCTTGTTGTTTGGGGGAAGGGAGTTGTGTTTTTATTTTCCCTTCACCCATAATACTTGAGGAGGCTCCTTATGTTCATTGACAATCCCATATGGAAATTCAGTTCCACTGAGAAAAAGAACTTCGTAAACTAAAAAATAATGAAAATAGGAAAATATTTTATACCTTTACTAAACCTTCTGATCTCCCGATTCAAATACAAGTATTTTAGCTAACTGCCATGCAGTGAATATGTTTCTTCACTCATCTTGCTCAGTAAACAGAATCCCAAGTTAATTGATTTCATATTCTCATGACACTGAATGATGATTTATAGAAAACACTGCAACTTTAAACTGCTAAAAAACCCCTCTTCCAGTTAGGCAATCATAATTAGTACTTTGATTTTGAAGTAGGGTGAACATCTTTATTCTGTATCTTGCACAGGCTTTTAAAATGTTCATTTGGATAGTCCAATGGTCACAAATTTTTTATTCTACCTTACCGTATTGGAAGCATATGGCATTAAACCAAACTTATATAAGAGATCAATGAACTCTTAAACTTCATAAAGGAAGATAAATTGAAAAACAATGATGTTCCTCTTCACCTGCTGAATGATCCAAAAATAGGAGACTTCATCTGGTTATTTTAGAGACAGAAACTAGTAATAAAACTTACTTGAATTGACAGCAGCCTCTCTCTTTCAAAAATAGGGAAAAAATATGAAAAATTTCTAGAGAGCTGAACGTATTAAGGCCAAATGGCACAACTATGAAGGTGTTTGGATTGCATATTTTGAATTTGCACTGGATTGAAGGTAAATATTTTTTTCAATACTTTTTACACAGAGTTGTAGAAAAATCTGTGGTAGCTTCTTCTTAAAAGTGGCAACAGTATCAGGGATAAGAAGAAGGACAGGGAATTGCTTGAAAGAGTCCAGCGCAGAGCCACAAAGATGATGAAGGGAGTGGAACATCTCCCTTATGAGGAGAGGCTG
>JBAFWW010018712.1:8669-34325 GCA_036873685.1 Agapornis canus
CGTGCCGCCGCGGCTGTGCCGCCTGAGGGCCGGGGGCGCAGGAGTGCGGGCGGTGGTTCCTGTGTGCTGGGGAGGAGCAGGGAGCCTCTTGTCTGTGCGGTTCCAACACACGCTGCCTCTCTCGGGGACATGGACCAAACTGATCCCTGGCCTTCAAGTAGCGTGCAAGTGTCGGTGCTCATCCACTCCGAGCGGAAGAAATGCCTGTAGATGTAACCGGGGGAGTATACATCAACTCATTCCAGTGTTTCTGCGTGTGCTTGAGGCGAGAGCAGGGAAAGAACTAAACGTCTAACAAGTAGGCACACTTACAATTGCAGGCGATTAGCCTTTTGTGTTTTATCTGTTATCATGCAGCATGCTTTTCGTCCTTGCTGTGCTGTCCCAGTAAGGCTTTTAAGAACCTGTTACCACACCTGTGTATATATTATGATACTTGTGTATGTTTGCACTGCCTTTTTAAGCCTTCACAGAAGTCTACTTCTGTACCCTAATGCATTATATGATGCTTTTTGTGGAAAGAAAGTAGTTTAGTTAGAATATATAGGGAGAGCTAGTTTATCGGCATAGATGATGTGATAAATTTAAATCTGATGGAAGGGTATCTCTGTCAATATTTAAGTGGCTGTTCCTCTGGTTACCTGTTACTTAATGGTGTTTCAGTTTTAATTTTAAGCTAAAATCCTAGAAGTCTGTTTATCAATTGATGGCTGAAGGGGTTTTCAGGTGCTAATAGTGTGTTGCCATATGTGTTTGGGGAACACAGCTGTACAGTACAACCAGCGCTGACAGGGACTGTGAAGAAGTGTAATGAAAGCTCAAACTGTCGCCATAGATTAGATCCTCTGCTAGGCAGGTCTGTTTTGGGAACTTCTTCAAAATTGTTTTTTTATTGCTCTTTTGCTCAGAATTGCAATGTGCAAAACCATAACAAAATTACTTACTTTTTTTTACACTGATGTCACTGTGGTATTGCTTCAGATTCAGTTTTCTCCTTCTTGTAATAAAAGCTGTGTAGAATATGATTTTTTTTTTTGCATGTTAGAAATGCAAAACTCAGTTGATAGAAAGGAGCCCTGAAATAATTAGCAAGTGCTCAGGACGAAGGACGTTGGTTATGGTTTAATAGTTAGTCAAGAGCTATCTCAGTTAAGGACTGTTAACTTGGCATGCCTGTTGAGCAGCCCTTATCTGAGAGAAAGTGTAAATAAAGTGTCAAGAAAGCCAGTAGTCAGGATAATGGAGGTAGCATACACTTAACAGGTTTGGATTGAGGGGGGTTTTTCTTTGCTCCTTTGACATTCTGTAGCATTGGCTTCTGTAATATAACTTCCTACATTATCTCAAATTAACTTCCAAAGTAGAATGGTTCATTGTTCTCACTAAGCAAACTATTCCTAAGGATTTGAAGAGTAACAAAGTTAGTATTAATTGGAAGGTCTGAAAAGTTGTCAGGTTGATGACTGAATTGGCAACATGGTGGGGAGAGAAGTGATGAATATGATGGATTTGTCATAACTTTTTCCACCCTTCTCAGGAATCATACATTTGTAGCAAAGTGAGGAAAATGATGTACTAAAGTAGTAGCACCCCAGTTCTTGTTAATCCTAAAACAAAAGAAACACCACCACCAACAGAAAACTTGGATCATTCTACCCTTGGAGGTTTGATTTAATTAGAAAAAAAAAAATGGCAGTTAATGCAGTTCTGTGGACTATCATTTGTCAAACACTGCTCAGAAAGCAAAGCAGCAAAGTACAGACTTGTTGAACTGTTTCTGCTAAACCTTTCGGATGAACAACATTACTTTGATGTCTTGTATCATTCATTGATACTAAGTTTGATATTTGCCTTTCTGTAGTATAATCACTTGAGCACTTTAAAATCCTTTACCTGTACAGGATTCCTCATTCACTTACTTTGTAGAAGTGGTAAACGGAGTCAGAGATACTACTTCCAACATGGTGATTGTAGAACTTGAAAGTCATACTCAACAGATTGCTCATATCTGCAACAGTAAGACAGAAATAATGCTCAGTTGACTGCAGTGTACTGATTGCTGGGGGGTCACTAATGGTTAGGGACCTCTGCTTGAAGGGCTCTGATTCCTTGTTTGTCAGAACCCAGTTACAGACTTAGGTATTTGCATGGGCTTTAGAATCAAAGGCTTGGGTCTTAAAAGCCTATTATTTTAATTTGTGACCTGTGGAATATAATTTAAAGTCTCTGGTCAAAATGTTTGTGCATTTAGAGAGAGAAGGAAAACAGTGATAAGATTTCATTGACATTACTGAGAATTATTTTATTTGGTATCTAGACATACTTGAAGGTACAAAAGACTTCACATTGTAAATTAATTAATTGAGTATATTCACTGAAATTCTTAAGTAGGTGTTCAGTACAAAATGGCTGATCAGATGGTAGTCTTTGTGTGGTTGTGTTAAGCACTAATGTTCCTAAAATGCCTAGACTTGTGCTTATGCATGTACCTAACTCTTGCATGACTTGATCAGGGTTGGGATGATCCTGGCAGATACCTGAAGATCTTGATTCTGTTGATGTTCTTATATCATGCACAATATATGATAACAAATACTGTTTATAGCAGCACTCACTGGTATGTTTTGTCCTAGGTACAGTCTTTGTTACATAACTAAGAAGCAACATATCCTAATCCTATGTTCTGTGTTTCTGGAGAAGTGACAGATAGTTCAAAGTACCTAAATTAGCCAGCAACTGAGTTCCATGTTGGTTTAAATTGCAAGGTATTTTATATAGGTGAATATCAGAATGGTTAAAAATTGCTTTTTGATGCTCTTTGATTAAAACCTTGTAATGTGAATTGAGTCGAGAGCCTTTGGTAGTATGGAACTATAAAAGTCTAGCTTCATACTGTGGTCAGCATTAAGAAACAGGATTTATGCAGTTTTCCCAAGTCATTGATCCCACTGGCTGATTTCATTTGAACTTTACAGGTAGTGTCTTGGCGAGTACATTGAGTCCCAATAACTTTATTGAATAGGCACAGAGGGAGGGACCTAGTAATTGCTGGGGTGCAAGAAAACGCTCAGGTGGTGCTTCCTACTTCCTTGACACAGTATCCTATGTGTAAAGTTTGGAGCAGTAACTTGAGGCTTTTTAATGGGAATTACCAGGTAACTCCAGTCATGGATGTTGAAATCTTCTTGCTAGGGTCTTGCACTGTATTGTGAAAATATAAAAGCATCTGAATAACCTTGCTTTGTGAAAATGAAAGTTTAAAAAATTATTACAGCTACTTTAAAAGAAGATATATAGCTAATATATATGTTGCTGTCTGAGGGGAGGTGAAGGGTAGAAGTTTTACTCTTTCTTTCCTGCAGCTCAAAGACACACATTTGAAGGGAAATAGCCTTGGTATTGCTTTTTTATGAAAACTGAAACTTGATCGAAGTGAAAATCCATTTTTATATGCTTGTGAAATCTAGCATACAGTACTCCTTTACTCCTCTTAGATTCTTTTCAGACTGTTTTGCCTCTGAACTAGGATACATCAGTGCATCTAATTCTCTTTTGATGGATGTAGACTTTCAGTTATTTTTTTTAAACTATTTGAACTTCTGCTCCAGCTTACTGTTTTTGAGCAAGCTGTCCAACAAGTCCACTTTTCAGAGGGAGGAATTCCCCCTGCAAATGAAAGATTTGTAGCCACTGCATTTGGTATTATCCCCAGGCTTGCAGCACTCTTGCATCAAGTACTTTGTATCTTTATTCCCACAATACACAGAAGTGTTCTCACTTTCACTGTGGCTGTAAGTACTTTGCCTCAGGTTAGTGCCACCTTTTTTTGTAGTACTGCTGCAGCCGTAGGTCATTCTCTATAGCTGCCACTATAGTGATGGCAGAACTCGTTACTTTACTATATAATATCTAGAATGTTTTTGTTTGTTAGTGATTGTTTTGGTGGCTTAATGCTGTATTACCTGTCAAGCCACCCACAGCCTGCATACAAGAATGATTTCAAAATGATACCTGCTTTGACCCCTTTGGCTTTCTTGGCACTCTAGTTTCTTTTAAACAGCAGACAAGCTTCCATCATCCAATATGATAGGCAATAGTACTGGTATAAGATGTTTCTGTGGATCTGTCATCCTTTGAGCTGTGATGTGCAACTCATGACATGATTCCACTGTAAAACAGATTGAGGAACCAATCTCAGTCCTACTGCAATGGAGAAGAACATGAATTAGATCTAGATCAGAATCACAGCACAGGTTCACAGGCAGTTTTGATGCAATGGGGAAAGATGGCATCATGTAAGGGGATAGCTCAAACTAGTATTACAGAGACAGGTTTGCAAGTCAGCATTAGTGTTGAACACTTATTATGAAACCACAATCTAAGAATACACTGAAGTGCCATTTTGTATGCTCAGGTCTCACAGAACTATTACCAGAATGGAGAAATCACAAATCTGACTCTGTGCTTCTGCTGCTGACACGCTTGCATCAGCGCTACTTGGACCTCTGTCTGATCTGCTGTAACTCACTAGCTGGCAACTCTGTTGAGAGGAGTTAGGAACTTAAGAAAAACAAAACAACAAAAAAAGCAAACCCCAAACCTGATGGCTGCTGGTGCTAGTACAAGGATGGAGTGGTACTGTGTGACAGAAGTAGGATGGGTAGTAGTGGAAATGAGCCATTGCATTGGTTTAGCTGCCTGTGTCACTGTAAATGCCAGGAATGGAGCACAGCCCTAAATGTACCATCCCCATTTCCCCTGAACTAAGCAGGTTAACAGAAGAGATAAAAATGGTCAGTGTGCCATTGGAAGTTGCTGCGGTTGTAGGTATTGCATTAATAGTCGTTAGATTGAAATAAGAGAAAACACATGGGGTTTGTTTTGCTTGTGTTGGACTCTCTTTGTTTCAAATACGTAGTGTTAAATCAGCTTCTTTTCTGTGTCCTCTAAAATCTATTTTAACTCGTCAGCTTTTCTCTCAGAAATAAATAATTGCATACTGTTGTCATTATGTGTTTTTAAAGGGGTATCTGACATTTGACTCTGAGAGAAATTTTTACTTTTATTTTTTTTTAATTTTTTCTCTTGTGAACCTGCAATTGGAAGGTTGTATGGAGCACAATTTTTGAAAGACAAAACTACCTGGTACACGAAGACTAATCCATGGACTGTGCAGGATGCAAGCAATGCTTTGCCTGAATTCTTTCCACTCAGAACAGAAATGTGATTCAGGTCATGCAAGTAGATATACATATCTTCAGTAGTGTTGATAAAACCTGTGATTTATGTTTTTGGTGTTCCTTATGTGTAGATACTGGTATGTGGAAGCAGTTCAATTTTTAAGTGTTCCAGGAACTACTGTAATCTTTGTCAATGTTTTTAGGCATAGCTTGAACTTTCTTATTGTATGTTCTTATATGGTAGCTGTTTACTTTTTATGTAGCTGATAGTGAGCTGACAAATTCAAACTCTGATAGTCTTTCTACATTGCAGGCTCTAAGAGTTTCCTAAACTGGAACTTGTGTAAACCAAAACCCCAGAGTACAGATACTGTCACGGCAGCTCAGTCTCTGTTCTTCCGTTGAATTGGCATTCAGTAACTGTGTACTAATGCTTGAAGTTGGTAACTTTCAGGGTTTTCTTTTTGTTGATGCATTACACAATTTTATTGTTTTTCTTTCCGGACTCACTGTACCTACATGATTTATGCCAACTGCTCTGTGCATTCATTTATTAAACAATTCAGCGAGCTAGGCTGTAAAACTAATCCAGCTTTACACTAACCTAGAAAATGGGAGAGGAAATCTGGCAGGAGGAAGAATAATAAAGAAAAGGTCAGATCTAGTTTAACTTGGATCAGTTTCCTAATCAGGTTTACTACATACCTGCTTTTTTCTCCCTAGTCAAGTATAAGTAGCTGTACTGGAGAAAACAAGGTTTCTGATTTTTAGTAACTGCCTATTTTGGCAACAGTGTTTGTGGGTTTGAAGTGAACTTGAAACTAAGTTAGCTGAACAACATCCTAATCAGCAAACTTGGTGACAAGAGCAAGAAGACAGTACCACTAACAATAATGTCCTTCCACTTGTTCTCCCTCTGTAGGGAAACTTCTCTGATGTGACAGTGAACTACCCTTGTGTTATTCTCCGGGTTAGTTTTCTGTCAAGTCTCCTGAACTGTCGTGCTGTGGTAATAAGTACTGGTAGTTGTGTAAGGAAAATAACAGGATTGTGTCATACTAATCAATTTATCAGGTCAGTATATGCTGTTCAGGAGCTGTATTCTGGCTGCTGGCAAGTAGCCAGGGCTTGTACTGCCTGCAGCTAAAATGGGGAGAAAAAACAGTACCTCTTCCTCTTATCCACCCTCACCTTTTTTATTATCAGCTGTATTATATGAATGCTTTGAATAGTTACAATGGATTCCTTCTTGAATATGACTGGAGTATCAGGGTTTCAAACAAGGTTGTTATTCTAACCTTTAGAGTTAAATGTATTTATGTAAAGTGTAGAGGTCAGCCAGAGCTTTATAGCTTCACTAACTTGAAATTCTTCATCCCAGTTAAGACTCCTGTCTTTTATGGTATTCTTGAACCTTGCTCTGTTCCATATGCTTGTAGGGAACTTTGATAGGTTGGAACACTGACAGAGGTTGGAACAAAACTGAATTTGTGTGATTTGCGTGTCTAGTATTAAAATTGCTAAAACCAGGATGGCATTCTAAATTTATTTATTGTACATATAGTCCTTCATTTCTATCAGTCTTCAAATCATATTAATTAAGGGCTAGTTAAACAACTTACAGATGAATGGTAGTTATCACAGTCAGAATTCCACTGCTTTATAAACTAGCTTTAGTTCATTTAGTCTGCTGAGCCGCTAATAGGTCGGAGGGCAGTATAATTAAGCTAGCGTTGTATATGCTGCTGCTTTTTACAACTACTGTCAAAAACCTTTGTGCATCAGACTTAAAAAATTTATTTTCATTCTAAAAGCACTAAGTTTTTTTTGTAATGCCAGGTTAAATACTAGTGGTGCAAAACTGCAGGACATCTTTTGACAGTGAACTAATATTGCTGTTGTGTATGATGTAGATTATAGAAGACTGTGTTAAAGGACTCCAGCTTGTGATTGCAGCTGTCTGTTTGGCTCACAGAACAGAGTGTGCCACTGCAAGGCCCAGTTAAATGTGAAGCTCTGACTTTACCTAAGTGTGTAGGTATTAAGCCTCCTAATCTAAATATGGGGGAGGATTATCAAATGGCACCTGCTTTGTGACCTGTACAGATGTAGGTCATTGGATCTTCTTAGGATCCACTGCTGCCTCAGACTGCCCTGTGCAATGGCTTTAGTGCTAACCATGCCAAACTCTGTCTCAAAAGTTTGTTGTGCTACCAGTTGAATAATGCAGTGACTCTGGACTTATTTGGTTCAAGCTCCTTCAATTTTCGTATTTTTCCTGAACCACCCTATCTCTTCATCCTTCAGCTTTCATAATCAGTCATTTTCTGTCTTTGACTTATTAAAACCACCCATTTCTCTTTGCTTCCAAACCTTTCCTTTTACTTACTGCTAGTGACACTAAACCCATTTTAACAACTTTGTGTCTCCACAAATTGTTTTATCTCAGCTTTTGATTTTCGTATGTGTCTTCATGTGTATGGAGTGTCTTCAGGTGACTTGCATCACACCACAAGCATGCTCACCAAGGCAAATTACACTTTTTATCTTTTGGTTTGGGAGACTAGGCAATTTCTTCCTCCATGTGTCTAATCCCATCTGTTTGTTTCTTTATATACTGCTGCCAGATATCCCATATCATGGTGCTTGAGGAAAAGGGGTATATGCTTCTTCCTACCACCTCATTTAGGAAATGTCAGTCTTTGTCAATCAAGTTAAGAAGACTACTACCTTGCTATCATACTTTGACGTACTAAGCAGTAGTTGTTTGAAAGGACTTGATTGGATTTTGGTTTTTGTTTGGTTTTTTGTTTGTTTTTTTGTTTGGTTTTTTTATCTCTATATTTATTTTTTTAAAAATGAATCCCTAAGTCATTCTCACTAGAATTAGGACACTTCTAGCCTCAGTTTATCCCCAGTTTTTATACATTGCGGCAGTGCTGTTACTTAGCGGTTTTCCTTAAGGTTTTCCTCTGTATTTTTTCCCTTCCATATTTCTTCCTGTTCAAATATCATAGTAAAAACAGCAGATAATGAGCACTGATGACTCAAAAGTCATTGTAGTGGATTTAAATTTTAAGCAAGTAATTTGCAGACAAGTGTCAAAAATGTAGCTACAAATGTACCAGCTAGTGCAAACTGCTAATAATGGATATTGTCCAAAATTTACTGTCTGCACTGTGGTACAATCCCAGTTGCAGTGGGAGTCTATAATAATCTCTCTGTTTCTTTCATCTGTTTGAGTATTTTCATTTCTCCCCATGCCATTTGAATGGGCTCTACAGAGTGATGCTAAGCAGTAGTTCAAATGAGGTATAGTCCGGACCGTGTTGAATGAGTATCATAATAATCTCTCTCTGCATTGTCAGACATGAACAGCTCTACTAGATCAGGGCAAGTCTGTGTAGCCTAAGATCTGTTGTCTGCAGCCACTTGTGGATTGATAGGGAAAAAAATACTAATACCTAATAATATTTCTGAAATATCTTTTAGACTTCCATGACACTTTGTCTTGATCCTTGGGAGAAAAAACAGGTATTTTGGGTTTTATAAGTGATATACTAGATTATTCTGGCACATGTTATTGTTAATTTTGTATGGGTATGTACTTTCAAAGCCACATGAAACTTCAGTAGGTAACTGCTGTCCCTAGTAATACTATTACATGACTCTTCTGTTTGTTCTAAAACAAGAAGTAGAAACACTGTATGAAACAATTACTTGAAAAAGCCAAAGTGTTGAAAATACCTATCTTCCCTTGGCCATCTCTTCCATCACTCAAACTGAAGAGTTCTTACCTGTTCCTTGCAGAAAAGCTGTTCATTAAACCTGATCATTTTCCCCTCTTTTCTTGTGTTTTCTTAGTTCTCTCTTCTGGAGGTGGGGAAACTAGAGCTATGTGTATTCAGAATAACATTAGTGTGAATTTATGTGGTGACAAACTAAGAAGCAATGCAGAAGCTCTTCCTCTAAGAAGTCAAATCATTTGACATGCTCTTTATGGAACTGATATTTTCACAGTACTATATATTTGAACCCCAGATAAAACTAAAGTTTAAATCAGTTTGGAACCTATTATTGTGTGCATAATATGACATTCTACTTTCGCCACTATTTAGCTTAATATGTACTTGCTTTTGGTAATAGTCTTCAATTTTACCACCTCAGTACTTCAATATTTTGAAGTTTCCTTGATGTTCTCTTGCTTTTCTTTGCTGCTAATACTAGACTTTACTGGGCAGTGCATTGTGGCTTTTTCAGATCATCTCTTTTGATGGAAGAGTAACACTCATTTGTGGCGTTCTGCTGTGAAAACTAACCATTTACGTCTGTCTTTCAACCAGTTACTTATCTGTGCATGGACCTTACCTCTGTGGTTTAGGAAGTTTTTAAAGCTTTTGAGAATGGATGCCAATAGATGTCTTTCAGAAATCTTGATTTAATCTTAGTGTCCCATGTCTACATGCCTACTGACGTCTTCAGATAGCTCAATTATGTTTGAAGTATGACTTCACAGAAGTTGTATTGGGTCTTCAGTAATACCTTTCAATTCTTTATGTATTTGGTAATCCTGTTCATTGGATTTTATTTGCCCAATTATGCACATTTGACGTGCTGTTTTATGAAATGGCCTTGAGTTGCTCTAGGGGAGATTCACTGATAAGGATTATTAAGTGTTGGACAAAGCTGCACAGGGAAGTGGTCGAGTAACCATCCCCGGTTACTCGATTGAAACATAACTGTTTCAATGAAGAATTCATATCAGAAAGAAACTGTTTGGAGAAGCCTACAAATACAGTTCTTTGAGGAAGCATTTGTCTGAAAATCAGTCATGTCTGCAGTATTGTCATAATTTCTGGCAAGCATTCTTTGTCCCACAGACCTCTAGGGAGTGAACTGAACATTCTTGTTAGCTAGTCAGTGCTTTCTGCAGTGACACTGCAGGAGAAAAAGCTGTGAGAAAAACTGTGTGTCCTGAGGAAACTTGCTTTAGTGTGATGATTCGGGTTACTGAAATCTGTGGCCGTACTTGCTGAATACATTTCTTGATTAATGACTTCAAAGAGTACTTGTACAATGGTCCATGAAGGGTTTTTGCTGGCTTATGCTGAAGCCTTTACTTCAGGTTGTCACATGTAACATTTTGAAGGCTCATACTTGGTGTGCCTTGAAGTCATTTCTGTCACTGTCATTGCCTGAGGAGATCTTGGCATCTTTTCAGAATCTCTCTTCTGAGGAATCAAATAAATTTGAGGAAACTGATATTAACAGAGCATCTTAAAGGCAGTAAAGTGAGTGCCTGTTTTCTCGAGGCCTTATTAATTTCCTAGGTAGGAACGATGGATTGCACAGCTTCTGGTCATCTGGTTGCCTCATTCAAAACTCAGAATCATCACAACACAAAAGCATCACAAACTCAGAAGAGCCAGAGCTGCCTTGTCTGCTGTTGTCTGCAAGAGTAGCCACTTGGTAGTGATTGGTGTATTTTAAGAGCTTCTAACTGTTCTATGTTCTGTGTGGTGCTGTACTTCTCCACCTGCCCTTTAACAACCAACTGACCTGATTATGTGGCATGCAGAACAGTTACCAACTGGATACTTGACAGCTTTGTCAGTTGTGCATTTTGCATTGGTTGTGCTCTGGCATTTTCTTCTCCTTCATTCTCAACCTTGCAGGTTAGTAATAAAGGTTGTTTCACTCTGTGTGGGGTATGAGTGACCTTGACCTATGAGACTGGTACCAAGCTTCTTAATCTGATAAGTTAACTTCATATGAAGTTTTCCAGAAATCTGGAACAGAGATTTATCTGGTTGCTGCAGGAGTTTCCCTCTTGCTGGAAATGCAGACTGTAATAGCACCTTTCTTTTAGGAAATCCTATTCCTGTATTCTTGACCTTGCTGTTCAGTTGGCAGTTAGCTTCCCTAAGTGGTTGCTGTTGTCTTTTTTAATTGTTTCATTCAGTAGGGAAAAGTACCCTACTTACAAATAACTCAAAGTACTAAAGTTTCCTGTTTTGCCTTGCTTTGAATCTTCTGGGGAGCAATAGGATATGGCTGTCTTGGGTCAAAGAAACTCACTAAGTTGTGAATGGAATAGTGAAATCTGGTACAGATTCTACCTTTCTATTTATTTTAAATTCATGGCCCTTCTGAAAGGACAACTAGGAGCTGTTTTGCTTAAAGTTTCTGATTAAATGGCTTTTTTTGTTGTTGTTTGTTTGGTTTGGTTTTTTAGCTGCTTAAACTTAATACAGAATTCATGCTGAGGTTTTGGGTTTTTTAAGGAGCAAAATAAAGACATAAATTTATTCCTTTTTTGCACAGCATAAACAAAGTGGTATATCTTCTCATTTTTAAAGCAGGCTAACAAATTTAGAACTAACAATGAATGTCTGTCTGGAAATAATGTTTTCTCCTGCTAAGGAGGAGCCAGTGCTGAAATACAGAAGGAACAGAGTGTTTCTAAGACAGGATAGCCTACTATTTAAATGCATCCGCCTTGTGTAAGACCTCTTGTCTCTTTTCCACATGGTTTAAAGTATTCGGAAACTTGCCACTAGGCACTTGAAAAACGTATCTGATTTTCCTTTGTGGTATTCCACCCGCTGTTCCCCAGGTCAGGTTGGACAGTTGCTAGTAATGTGAGGTTTAGAGAATGTAATCAGAAATTAATTATGGAGTTGTTACAAAATTTATTATTGCCCAAAAAATTCTCAGAGCTGGTATATGATTTCATTTGACTGTTGTATAGATTCTGTTCCACAGCAGATGGGATTCTGAGTCCCACACTTTGAATCTTACCATTTCATGCTTTGTCTTCTGCCTTTTAATGAGAGGGAGAAAGTTTATCAAAAGTTGTGCAGATGTGTGTAATTGATTTTAAATATGCCACCCAAGCACAGCTGCTTAATCTTTGAATTGTGTCAAATGCCAAAAGCAAAACCAATAAAATAACATTTTTCTGTTCTCTTATATCTGACATCTTTTATCTGATAAGAGTATCTAATGTGAAGCTGAAATCTGTATTTAGAGTCTCCATTTCTGTATTTCTGCTTTTTAATCTCCAGTGGGAAATGAAGGAATTCAGCCCACTTAATCAAATGTTAAATCAAACTTGTGTGTATTTTTTTGGTACACCATGCAAGCTCAACAGAAACATGCTGAGAAGATGCAGGTTACAGGTTGGTTGTCCATGACATGAAAGTTGAGATAGGATACCTGCTTTTGAACAATGTCATCTTTTATGAACCTGAGCATGCCCATGGCAGGGGGGTTGGAACTAGGTGATCTTAAGGTCCCTTCCAACCCAAACCGTTCTATGATTCTCCATTTAAGAACTCATTTGAAATCATGGTTTAGCTGAATTTAGAGTTCTTTCAATCTAACCAGGGTATCTGAGGCACTTGCAATTTTAACCTTGGATTCCAGAAAATCCTTTTGGAGAAAGGAGGCATGATTAGCTTTCTTTAACTTCAAGTGAAGTTTTTACATAGATAAGAGTGTCCAATTCTCGTTGACCTAATTGACATGTTGCCAGATCTAAGTTTTGTCTAATTTCCCAAGCCAAATTTTGGCAGGATACAAAAATAATGGCTGGCTGGTTTTGTTGTGTTTTCTTGGTCAGGGGGAAGTGTTTTTGTTGGTTTATTTATTAAAGTTACTCACAAAAATAAACGGTAAGTTAGAGGTGAAAATAGGTGGCATAGGTATTATAAAATACACCAAAGTAAGCTTATAGCAAACTTACTTTAGTTATTAGTTTAAAGGAACGTTGCACTAATTTCTTGGTAAAGCTGTGGTATGGCTGGGATTATTAAAAATGTATTTTAATAAACTGCTTTCAGCATTTACGTTAACATGTTTAGAAATGACGTACTTTGAAGAATTCAGTACTGAGATTTATAGGCTTGATAGTTCACTTACTGTGCTATAATTTGGCATCTAGATACAAGATGCCTTTCATGCTGCAGCTTCAGCAGATGTCTCAATAGATTTCAGGGAACCACTGTGTTGGTGCAGAGTAATTGCAGGATTTCAGTCAAATTCAAATGTTAGTTTTGTTTTGTTGTTTTTGTTTTTTTTTTAATAATAGAGACCAACAAATAGTTTCTGAATATGAGAAGTTGGATTTACTGGATTTACTTCTCTTGTTCATTTCAAAACATTCTGCAGTCTGTGGGGAATGGAGTGGTGGTTTGATGCAGAAACGACAATTGAAAAGAGACCTCCTGAAAATTCTCATGAAACTCTTGAGTCTTTTAGGAAATTCCCCTTACATTTTAAACATACTGTCAGGCATCAGTTTCATGGAATGCCCTTGAAGGCTTGCAAGTCCATTAGCTTGCAGTAGACCCATGATGTAGTATGGTGTCCTAAGCTTCAGTTTTTCAAAAGCCCATCAGGCTAGGAATGTTTTGAATTAAATGCTTTTTTGGCTCAATGAACTTGTGTGTTTTGATAACTGCATTTTTCTCTAACAGCTTTCAACTAGCTCTCCTTCTGTGCAAAAACCTTCATGTTCCCTGATTCTGGTAATCCAGGAAGTGTGCCAGACCTATTTATTCATTAGTTGACTTCTAGACTTTCTTGAGAGGCTGGTTAGATGTGTGATACTGTGTAATAGTAAAACAGTGTTGTGACCTATTAATTGTCACAGATTCACTGTGAACTTCACTTTTCCATGATGCTTCAGTGAACATCTGACTAGGCCTTCATGTAGAAAAGAAGCTTTTGTCTGGCAGTCCTTATGTTTTAGATAAAATAGGTAGACTTTTCAGACTACTTGCACATCTTAAAATGTGGTTAACAAGAACCTGCATCAGGTATGTGGGCTTCTGAAAGTGATAGTTGTTTCTATGTTTTATTCTTCTCATGTTGTAAAATGGTTAAATTGATACCAATGAGGAAGTCACAAGCATTTTTCCAACCTAGATGTTATCTTCTTTTACAGTTGCTTATTCCTTCTGAATTTTGTTCTGTAAGGATACAAACTCTAAACTGGTCCAAATTATCTCCAGTACTGTTCTAAGTAATAGTTGGCATCTAGATAACTTTGATGTAGTGCCTAGAGAAAAGAAAGGCAGTAAGATAATTTTCAGTGTCTGAAGAACACTGATATTCACACCAATTCCATATCTAAATACCCATGTGTCACAGCTGGGATTACATCCCTGTTCAAAGAAAGAAGAATTTTTGAAGGTAACAGAAATTCTAGTAGCTGTCACTTAGAAGCAATTTTATGTCCCTTTATCCACAGAGCAGTGCAGTCACTTCTGAAGTGTTTTCCTTATGCCTTTTAACTTATAAATAACACACAATTCTCGGTATCTTGCTACTATGTCAGAAATCAAATCTGACTCTAATTTTGACAGCCTTCGGTGGCAATAGTAAAAGGTGTCTTGGGGACTTTCCTATTTACAGGTTAGCAAGGGAGTGTTCTTACTGGCATGGAAGCATCTCCACACTCCAAACTTCTTTTCTGTGGAACCTTATTTTTCTTGATGTGATTTATAAGTACCTGAAAAATGGACCTGAACTCAATATTGCTGCTAACCTCAGTCTTTTAATAATTTTTCTCTGTTGTCTGCCACCCTTTTCTTTAAAATAGTTGAACAATTAGGGGGGAGGCAGGATGTTTCCTCTCTTTGTTTTTCCTCAGAGGTATAGCCAAGGTTGGCCTTCCTAGTGCTGGAATATTACCCCTCTTGTATTCTGCTTGATGCTTGTAACTGCTTTATGTTATAGCCAGTTCTTTTGATGTATATATTCTGTTTGGAAATAGTATTTCATCACTGTCTACATCCCCTTAAGAAAGGGCAGCATAGAGAGTTGAAGTTGAAAGGATTTTTACCCTAAATGAAAAGTAGCCACTCAGAAGTGAAGCTGTTCTGTAGTGTCATTTCAGTTTTTGGTCACCCTGTCTTTTCTCTGTGGTAGCAGCAGTGTCCTCAACTGCATTAATTCCTGGAGTCAAGATTTGCAGAGGAAGACAAGTATCTTTTTTAGCTATGGTTCAGAATTTGTATTGGAGTCTAAATAAAGGATTTCCTCCCTTTCACACTGGAATCTCTGGTATGTTGGTTCCTGTTTGCTCAGGGTTCTGAATCAATATGGTAAAGAAAACGAGTGTATTGAAGGTAAATGATTAGAACTTCCTATTAAAAAAAATACAATTTTTTTTGTATGTTATAAGAATAAAGTAGATTCAAGCTAGACAAGCCCCCTCCCTATGCCAGCCCTCTGCAATATTTGTCCTAAATTATGTCTCAAGAATTGTTCTGCAAGAAAAATGGGCTGGTTTTTAACTGAGAATCTGGCCCGCATTTTATTAACTAATGAGTTTTACTGACTAGTTGTTCTGTAACTGCATTGCAAACAGGAAAAACATAATAATTGAATAAAGATATAATTTTTTTGTTTGTTATGCAAGGGTGTCTGATGCAATTATGAAAGGAATAACTTGTAAGAAAGGCAGATTACTTCTTTGCATTTTTAAGTAACCCAGAACAAAATACTACTCTTGCACCTGTATTACTTTCAAGTAAATGCTGAAGCACAGTTGAAAGAGAGCTTAAAGAGAACCACAAGTTATTTTTTCAGAGAAACTGAAAGACTTGGTACTCTGTCTGCATGGCTTATTTGTTTAAACAAACAAAAAAAAAGTGGTTCCAGTGTTTGACAAAATTAATGAAGCTGATTTCTGTCTGTGGTCTGATAGTTGAAATCCAAGGTAGCTGACTTAATAATGTGAGCTGCAAAATTTCCTTCAGATATACTTCTGTACTGAGCCAAACTGAACAATGCAGTCATGAAACTGTATAAAATGGGGAAAAGTAGAACTGAAGCTTGTCATTTATATAAAATACTTTCTCGATTTATATGTAGTTTTCAGAAGGGATCACTCTTTAGTTGAGTGAAAGGGGGCAAAATACCAAGGGAAGGGGGAAAAGAAAAAAATCTTTTATGTCATTGCTGTTGTGTGGGAGAGCCCAGCTTAATGGTTTTCACTGCTTGTGTATTTTCATGTATGAAGGGAAATTTTCATTTCTCGTGTAATGTCAGTGAGTCATAGCTCAGAAATGTGTGTTTGTTGGTTGTACCTTGCCGTGAAGTTACTGCTACTTAAATAAAAAGGTATGGGGCAAAGGAAGCTATTAGCCTATTGGTTATGGCAATAAACTAGTGTGTGCAGGATCTGTCTTTTGGTCGTTACTGGTCCATAATTTTTTTGCAGTGTGATTTTTAGTTTCTTAGACTCATACAATTTAGGTAATAGTCCTCATAGATTAAGAAATACCATCTTAATGTATGGGTTGTATGACTTCAGAATGGGAACAGAATTTACATGAAAATTAGATAATGGTGTTCCTGTGGCCAAAGGAGCACTAACCTCTATTACAGAACACCAAAAATAAAAGAAGGAAGCTTCATTTAATGCTGTGTCTGGTGATACTGTGCCCAATCTTATTAAATATAATTCTATTCTTTGGATTTTGCTAATTACATTTTAAAGACCGTTGGTTCAATTTTACAGTCCTCTAAGAACTGAAATCAACAATTCTCAACCTACTTTCATGTTAGTTCTAATTTGAAAAGCAGCATTAATGGGCTAAATTCCACACTGCTTAGAATGAGCAGTATTTTTTTTTCTACTTTAACTTTTCATTCCATTTACTCTGCTCAGAATAAACTCAAAAAACAAGGAGGAGGCATGAGCTTTCCATGCATATTACTTAACAGTACATTTTTCTCAAACTGGGCAGGTTGAGGGGAGGATGCTGACTTACCTTAGAAGTTAAATAACAAGTGTTTTGGACTTCAGTAAAACAACTTGAACGACTGTAATTCAGATGTGGTTTTTGGTATAGTAAACCACAAAGTGTAGGGTGATGTAAGTTCCTGTGTAGTTAATTTTTTAGGCACAGAGAAGTTGTGAAGATCCAACCTGATTCTGCTAACTTTGTTAGGTGGGTTAACAGGGATCTTGGGGGTCTGTAAAACACATATCTTTTTTTCCTGCAGTACCTCCAGAGGCTGTAGTGCTTTAAGCTGGAAGTCTTATTATGTTAAAAATATGCATGTGTGCCCCATCCTCCAAAGGGATGTGCAGCAGACTCTTGCGTTATGTTTAACTGAGGATATGCTGGAGAAGAAGAGAAAAAGCAGAACTTAATTTGCACGCACAGAGTATTTTCCAAATTCCTTAACATAAACCAGTATGATCTCTTCTAATGGGTAATCTTCCAGCATTAAATGAAAAATAGAACAGTAAATTTGAATCAGATGGACAGTATTGTAAAGCATCTCCCTCTTCCATGTGAGTTTTGCCTATCTATGTAAGAAACAATTATACACCATTTCTGGTGTGCATCCAGCGATATGAATAAACCAGTCTATGGCTTGAAATAATGTCAAAAATTTAATTTGGAAATATTTTCACTGAAAGCTTTTTATCAGTTCATCTGCTCATACCTTCCTAAACTGGAAAGAGCTGCAGCAGGTCAGGGGAGGTGAGTGCAAGTATAAGTAAAGGGTTTTTCTAGGTGTCTTACTGTGAGGTCGTTACTGTGATGACAGTTTGAATTATACGGGTTTTTATAAGGTCACCATCACCATTGTTTTTATTTTCTTTTTTAAACTTGGTGGCTGCAGTGTGGTAGCTGGTTATGTGGGTTCCCAGTTATCCTGTTACGAGTGACTAAGCGAGTATATCAATATGGCTCTGCATCAGTTGTAATTATTCTAGTTTGCCTAAGTCTTGTGAGGCCCCTCCTTGAGATTTAGTATTACTGTGTTCTAGCACAGAGTAAAAGAGCAAAGAAAAAGGAACAGAGGCAAAGGTATATAGGACTATATCTGCTTTTGTGAAACAGGCTTTCTATGGAAAAGACAATACAAATACTGAAGCTAATAGGCCATAAATAAGACTAGGAGAATCAAGAAATTAGTATGGTTAGGAGAGTACCAAACCTATAAAAGTCTTTTAAATATAATCTGTACATATACTGTTGTTTTCTTTCATAACTGTATAGCAACTGCTTCTCCTATCTTCAGTAGTCAGATGTCAGCTTCCATCTATTACATGACTTTCATTTTTTTTCTTGGCTCTTCTTGTAACGCACAGTCTGCGTTATTCAAACAGATTTATTGAAAATGGACTTGCAGTCCCAGTTGTGATCACCTAGAGGATAAGGAGAGGGAAGGTGGAGAGGAGCAATTTGAGAACTGGGATGAACTGTGAGGCTAAAATAACTTTTCCCTCTTAGAAACATTATGGAAACATTTCCATATATATGGAAAATATATATATATTTTCCAAACATCTTTTGGAAAAACAATGACCAGTGTATAACTAAAACTCTTTGACATCAATTTGTATGTAAAATTGTTCAGTTACTGTGTCCAAAGGTAACCTAGGCCAACCTGCATAAAAAATTCTAAGTCTGCATCTTGTGATTTCCTCCAAGCTAGAATATGGATAGCTTCCATAGTAAGAAGTGCAGCCTAGCTGTTGACCCATTTCTGGGTGGGAAACACCTTCATAATACATAGCCACACTACTGCTGAAGAGTACATGAAAAATGTCTGGGTTTGGTCATGCAGCGAGGAAGAGTCCTTGTGTGTTCCTTGAGTAGCTTTGCAAGTCTGTATAAGGTGCATAATCTGGGAAGCTTCCATTTAATGTGTCTATTTAATCACTATTCTGTTTCATTCATAACAAAGAATTTTACAGCATCTACTGTTCATATGTGGCAAGGTACACTCTTTAATGTAGATAGGCTTTGAAAATGTGACAGACACAGAGTAGTTTACAGTGATAAAATAGTTATGTAAAACTTAAATTATAAAGTTCTATGAGCACTTGAAGAAGACTATTTAAAAGTTATGAAGGTACTCTAAAGACTTATTTTGGATTTAATAATCCTGGTTTAATACTCTTTTAAATCTGAGTAAATCTGTAGAGACACTTAAACACCATACTGGAAATAACTCACAAAGTAACGGTTTCTGAATTGCTCAGTAGTGGTAATTACCGCTTCCAATTTCTTTGACTTCATGAAGAGTTAGTTGGGTAGCTCACTAAAACCCTTACCTTGGGCCTTTTTCCCATTTATGACTTCTCTTAAGACTACCTTAAGACAGTACAGCAGCCCTACTGGCTCCATTCCACTTGCTGCCTCCTGGTGGAGGAGTGTAAATCAGTGGCTTCTAAGCCCAGGGCATTATTCAGCTATCCACTTTCCTTGGGATCTTAAATTCTGTCTCATGGCTGCTGTGACCAAGACCACTGTTAACTGTTTACATCATTGATCCGCTCTCCCTTAATCATGAGTAGCAGGTCAAGCAGAGTGCCTTCCCTATTGAGCTGGTCTGCCTTGATCAAGTTTGTCCTCCATTCACAGTCAAAATCTCAAGGGTTGCCTCTGTGCTGCCATGTTGCATTTCCAGCAGATGTCAGGGGGACTGATATTTTTCCTGTGAGCCAACGCCTTGACTGTGTATTATTTTTTTGTTGTTTTTTGAAGGCTTCATCTGTTGATTGGGCAGTCTGTAACAGATGTTCACCATGACGTTCCCTGGCTGAATCCTGACCCATGGAGTTTTAATTGTCATGTGGTGTGTTCCTGGAGCACTAAGCTTCAGTTGTTCAAGCTCTTTGCAAAATATAAGCACGCTCTCACTTTTCTTATAAGCCAGTATCCATTTACTGTAGTTCTCCGGTTGTCAGAACTGTCTCACCATATCGCATACTCCCAGTAAGATTGTTATGCACTCTGGTTTATAATCCCTAGTGCTTGCTTCCTCTGCTGAATGTATTCATGTACAGCTGCTTAAGATGTGTTCCTGCTTATGCCACCTTTTCAGTGGAACTGTAAGATCTTTTCTGCTGTGTAGTCCTGTGCATTTACCCCTCTCTGCCATTCTACTTTCTAGGTGTCAGTCTCCACTTCTCTGGCAAACATAGTTTGAAGCCCTTCTTAAGAGTCAAGCCTGCTGGCAATGACACTTGTACTATTAAATGGATCTTGTCTCTCTCAAGCACTCTGTTTCTTAGAGGATGTTGATGTTGTAAGAGCTGGGGTCCTGCCTGCAGCCATGTGGTTAGATGTTGATCCATAGAAAATGATTGCTCCTGTCAGACTTTTCTCCTGGATCAACACATGGTTCTAGTGTCACTCATCATTGCTGCTGGATTCCTGTAGTTAGCTTTGATCTGCTGCAGATCTCCTTTGGCAGTATCATATGAGGTGGCAGTGAGGTGGACAAATTGTAATGGCCAAACTGTAAAAGTTTCTCTGCCACATTCCAGATTTGAACTGTGGGCAAGCAGCAGAGCTTTATAGGCAGTCAACCTGGTTGCTGAGCAGAAGTCTTCACCCCCCTAGGAGTCTGCAATTGCTGTCATGTATTGCTTCTTTTTAGTGACATTGGCTGTGATCAGGTTTAGATGCCAAACCTGATGGAACTTTTTCTTGGGCGGCTTGCCTCTTCAGCACCTGAATAGCTACCGATAGAAAGAGAGCACTCCCTTCCTGTGGTTGTAAGTCACAACTCCCAGCCTTCCTGGTCCTGGGAGTTCTCATCCTAGCCCTGAGTGAGGAAAGCAGTAGGTTTGGTGGAGAGTGGTTGTGGAGCATGGGGATAGTTAATATAGGGGAAAGAACTGTTCACAGCACTGTTCAGGAAAGCAAACTGTGTAAGCTTCTTATTGGGTTGAGAGCTGTATCATAAGTTTCTGCATATGAAGACTCTTAGTGGAACCTAAGGGTTTCGTGTAATAAAGAAAACTGATATTCTTTTTATGTGAAGACACAAGATGTAAGGCAAGTAATGGAAGAAATTTATTAGAGGTAAAGGGAGTTTGATATATCGAGGTATTACAAGTTAATAGAGACAATGGTGTTTCTTTTCAGTTTGGTACTTAAAGTGTCAGGGCTCAAGTAGCAGTAGTTTTGAAAAGGTAGTTTGAAATCAAGTGCTCAATTGGCCACAAAAAGAAACAAAAAATTGTGTAAAATTAAAGCAGAATATTTATTTAATCACAAGAGATATAAGCAAAACATATCTTTGACCAGTATCTGTAGGCTTGGCAGGTTCTGAAGAGTTCCAGAATTACTACTACCATTTCCTTTTGCATACTGTCTCATGATGTAAAACAGAGGTTTATTGAAATGCCTGTGTTTAGGTGGTTACATTTTAGGAAACCGTGTTAGTGCATATTCATCTGTAGTTGTACTAGAAACTAAGATATATCTTCATTTTTAGGCTAAATCAACATTGGATCAGTGCTGCTGAAAAGCAGAACAACAACTTTGTAGAAAACTGTGCAAAGTGGAAGTAGTACACATTTTTTCTGGGAAAATTTTAGAATAAGTGCTGGAAAAAGATTATCTCTGTTGTTAGGCTATATAAGTAAACTTTGTTTTAAAAGAAAGGATCTAATATCCAAACAGGGAAAAAATTATCACATCGGGTATGTCAAAATTGTGGCTCTATGGCAAAGTCCTGTGAGGACTTGTAAAAGAGGCATCATTTTGGATTGGTGGGATGGAACTAAGTTTGGTGAACTACCAGAGATGCGGGGCGGTGTGTCCTTTGCTCAGGAAAAAGCACACTATGGGTTTTAATTGCTGTCCCTAATACAAGCTGTATGGAAGCCTGTTTGGAAGTTGCATTCTTCCTTAGCAAACCTGTGTTTCACAGAGCTAGTTTTAATGTGCTCATGTTTTTGCATAGGCAGGAACAGGCAGTAGGACAAGCAGATATGTATAAAAGTAAATCCAGAAACAAGTGACACCCACCACACTCAGGGCAGGGGAAAAGGTAGGTGTCTGAAAAACGGGGAGTTTTGGGTGCTGACTGAAGTGATAAACAAGCTTCCTGCTTGATTTAAAAGCTAGTAAGAAATGGGAGTTAGTGTTTGTTCTTTTGGAATAAGTACAGCTGTCTCCAAGAGATAATTCGCTCATTCATGTCTTTACCCAGTGACAGTAACTTGCAAGAACCTAAGTATTAGCTTCTGAGCTAAAGTGGCTTGCAGTTTATGACATTAATGATCATAATAATACACATAGCGTGTTTTCTATTTCCAGACTGTTGTGTTTGGGGAATTGCTGTCTTAACCTGAGACTTCTTCATCTCTCTTGATTGTTTTTTGGGTTTTGTTTGTGGGTTTTTTTGGTTTGTTTTGGTTTTTTTTTTCATAACCCTTTGAATCCAGAAGAATTTGGAATTTGTGCAATGCTAATAGATGTGAATTTATATTACACTGAATCTGAGAGTCAGTGGTTAATTCTTTAAGGTAATTTCTAGTGTATGCTTGAGCCTTGGAATTTTGCTTTTTGTAGGCTGTGTTTAAAAAGTGCATGTATATATATGTTTGTGAGACTTGATTTTGTCAACTTGTGATCTCACATAGGACTATATGACAAAGAGAATGGGAAAAGTTAAAATATAAATAAATAACCTTTAGAGCATTAAAATGATAAAATAATACAAAACTGAAAGGTAAATTTCAACCAAGTGTGACCTGTCAAGCTCAACAGCATTCTTCCTTCTTTAAACTAGTGTACAAGCAATCTAAACCAAAAAGTAAATCTAATTTTTCGTGAGAGCTGTATGTCATGTTGTCTTAGAGGCCTTTACAGCTAATGAGCAGATTTTATGATTCTAAATGTTCTTTGTGGATGGTAGTTATTTCCTAAACATATTATTATCTTTTATGTGATGTAGCTATTTTACAGTACTTTCTAAGACTATTTTATAATTGCATCTTTAATGTAAATAGGTCTTGAGAATGAAGAATGAGAACCTTCGAATGCTGCTTTGATTTATCCTCTTAGTTGAAAATAAGCTTAGTATTTGAAAGGAGGAAAGAGTGGGCACTTGGAAACTGTTCCTGTATTGAACAAAACTTCTTTTGATGATGATGATGATGTAAATTCTCATATTTCATGTATCAGTCGTCATGCATCTTCAGGGTATTTGTTGGCTCTTTTTTATTTTAATCATTTGATTTGCTCTTTCTCTTCCCCCTAGTTACAGTGTGTGATTTTACCAAATACTGAAACAGACTAGCTGGTAAATCTGGAAAATAATTGGATTTATCTAATCCTCAATTTTAAAAGGTTTTTGTAGAGATATGGAAGACTAGAGTGAACTGTTACGGTAGCAGAAGCAAAATAAGCTTTCTTTTTTTTACATTTGTAGAAATACCAGCCCTCTCAGATTAGGTAATTTCAAGTGATCATGAATGAGAAGTTCCTGATTTTTAAGGTCTCTTCCTCCCTCCCCTTGCCCATGATTCTAATTCTTGGTGCGAGAGAGAGACTGCTTCACTTCTGTAGAGCTATGAGGTTAATCCTCCCATCTTTAAGATTCTGTGGTAGTTATTTTAAGTCTAAGGAGGTTGTTGGGGCATGGCTTAATAGGCTGCTAGTGTGCAGATGGCAATTGCCTTGTCTTAGTCTTATCTTCTAATTCTGTTGAATAGTACTATAGTGGAAGGAGTAAATATTTGTGTGATAAATGAAAAGATTTTTGGAATGGCTCTCAGAATTTGAGATACTTGTTGCCAGTGTTCTTGGATTTGCTTTCTTTAAGAAACTTTTGATTTACGGTTTTAAATGTTTCTTTTGTTTTCAGGTTTTGAAAGTATTTTAGAAGGGCTTTATGGACCAAGGCTACGAAGAGACCTCAGTTTATTTGAAGGTAAATGAGTCAGCTCTGGCGCAATGGTCTTCATTTATGTTTTCTTTTAGTTAAAGGTAGCTTAATGTATGTATTTCATTCTAAGAAGAAAATCTTCAACTGTTTTTTCTTTCTAATGTTTATTTCATCATGCTATTGTTAATGCTGTGCATAGGCAAAGCACTAGGTAAACTGGTACCTGGGTTTTGTTCCTATGCAGTGAAATTTTGGATTAGCTAAGCTTTCCTGAGAAGCTCTCATGGGAAAGATCTACTTTCTACTTTTTGCATCTCCTACTTTGTTTCTTTGGACAGCTTTTAGAAAGGGAAGACAAGCTGCTCAGCTGCCTATTGACATTAATTGGGAAATGGAAGGTAGTGAATGCTAGCTTGGGTTTCTTGTAACGGTCAAGAAAGCGTCAGTTTTTTATACATATATTTTAAATATCTTTATATGAAAATAAGCTTTTTCTTTTAGTATATCTATATGTAAGAGGGTGTGTATATATGTGTGTGTGTATATATATATATTTTAAAAGTGTAGATATTTTTCCATTATCCTTATAAGACCTAGCCTGGTTTCGCTGGAGTAGTTGTCAGTAGCAGCTGAGCCTTTAGTTATATATAAAATGATTTATCCATCTTTAACAAAAGCAAATGAGGAAAATCCAGCACAAAATTTCTTTGAAGTGTTGAAAGAAGTGTTCTGTCAAGTTCACTTTCGTGACTTTAATGTTTTGTTATTGAGCCTTCAAAATGTTCCGTTCAATTTCTTTATAATTTATTATGTGATAGTGTAATTTGTAAAGCATATAACCTATATAGAGTCATAGAATACTGCTAATACATGAGGCATAGTGGGCATATTCTGTATATGTTTGCTTACAATAGGTTTGGAATGACTGCTTTAACTTGGTTGTGGTTTTGTCCTCTTCCTGTTGTGCAAGTTCTTTGGCCTGTATCATACACATAATACAGTGTTTTAAAGAAAAACGGGTGAGAGCATGGAATGCTACTTTACTGACGTTTTAAGAATATTTTTTGCCACTTAGGTGTACAAGCATGTCACTAGTCAGACTTAAAAATATTTAAGAAATGTGTAAATTTGGGTTAAAGCTTATTTCCATCTTCTGTGATAAACAAGCATGTTACTGCTTTGAAAAGGAAATAGGGCATTGTTATAACAGTGTAGAGTATCATATTTTTCTGGTTGTAATTCCAGTGGATTGCTATGTATTGGGCTGCTTAGTGACGAAAGCTTTAGTATTCCTTAGCATCAAAGGATTTACAATTTTGAAAGGAAACTCAGGACACTTTTATTCCTTTTGTGTGAGGAATCAGAAAGTACTGAGCTAATGGACAGAATGCGAGTGTTATAGTTGAGAGAGAGTGATAGCTCATAATTAGATGTACATTGCTCCTCTAGAGTTCCTGTATGCATACATTTGAGCTGTCTTGTTGGAAAAGTTTTAGCTTATTTGAATAATGCTGTTGAAGATTTCTTGTGAATTATATGCTACTGGTTACAAGCTCAGGAGTGTTGTGTCCTGACTAGAAGGAAGTACAGCAGGAGGGCTGGGAGACCTCCTTGGATGAATAAGTAGCTGCTGAGGAAACTTAGAGGGGGAAAAAGTGGCTTATAAAAGGTATAAGCAAAGACACTTATTCTGGGCTGCATCAAAAGCAGCGTGACTACCAGGTCGAAGGAGGTGATTCTGCCCCTCTGCTCTGGTCTCATGAGACCTCACCTGGAGCATTGTGTGCAGTTCTGGTGTCCTCAACATAAA